>NW_019064455.1:1883-14900 GCF_000696155.1 Zootermopsis nevadensis
AACCCAGAAGACGGAAATCTTCATACTCATCGCCCTGATGACGGAGGCAGTATGACCTCCGAAACGTTGGTAAACATCGACCAGACTACACAGCGCAACAACCCAGAAGACGGAAATCTTCATACTCACCGCTGTGAGAACCTCAAGTCTTATAAAATAAATTTGTTTAAACTACACATTATCCAACTATTCCTTAAAGGTTGGATTTTATTTACGAGTAATTTGTTCCACTCCTTATTATCTTATTCCAAAACTTCCCTCCTTCGTCTTTGGTTTGTAAGTTTAAGTTTTTGACGGCGAAAACAAACGAACCACTGTAACTAGGGGTGTGAAATTCGGTGTGGCATACGTCACATACACAGACCTATGTAAAAGTTATAGGCGTAAATGATTGTGTTAAAATGTCAAGAATATTACGAACCACATAGCCTTGACGTTATGTCTGGAATATTTTACGTGCATCAAATCCTAGTGTATTTATGTAATACGTTCTTGTAGAAATTTGAATAATACTACTAAAAACACTATCATCACACCACCAACAACAAAAAGCTGTTTAAAACTAAACGCAATAAAAATCCTGATTCGATTAAAAGTCCAACACTTCAAACCACGAGCTAAATTGTGAATTAACATTACCGATACCTGAAGAGCGTATTACGAATATGAGATCTGAGAAACCGAAGTTTCTGATATTGGAAAAATGACTTACAGAGTTGTAAGACGAGCTTACCTTTTTCTTTCATTCTTTCTAATTTTTTGTTTGATTCTTCTTCTTTCTTTCCTCTTTGTTTGTCTTTCTATTTCATCTATCCGTTCAGACTGCAGCATTTATAAACTTAGTATTACAAAAAACACTTGAACCATCAACTCCGTCCAGCAGACAGAGAACACGTCGGAATGCAAGAAATATAATGGTTTCGTTACACCAAAAACCGGTTCACAATAAATCTTTTGCATTTTACGCTGTGCGACGTTTCTAATCGAGAAGACATGGCGAGTCTGTGGCGGTGTACACTCATATTCCCACAAACCATTTACTTTTTAACCACTCACTAAATGTTAGAATCGCTCTGAAAAACTAGTGGGACATGTCATGACTTGTTGATAACAAAATGTGGTAGTAATTCAATCAGAGCATTTGCGTGGCAAAGTATGAATTCTATCAGACTGCAATATTTAGATAAATAATTGTATAAGGATAAAAGAACGGTTGTAAATATAACACAACAAAGCTTCCCTACTGTACGTATTTGTACAAATTAAAACAAGGTCGACCCTTTGTGTGATGGTAAGCAAGAATTTATCTAGAAGCCTAGATAACTGTGTTGTCTTACGGTGTTACAGGTCTCTTATACTCGACTTAAGAGATGATAACATCACAGAAACTAAACCGGGATTATAAAATTCAAGAAAACAAATCACTTTATAAGTCGATTATATCATGATATATAAGTTTTAAACATGATCATTCTGCTTCTATGGCTTGGTATCACAGTGAAATCTATTGGGAAGGAAAATATAAGTGGAAATACTATATTTCTGATAGCCTCACGACGAAAAATAAAGTCATGAGATTTGATATTACAAGAGTGGTCTCGTTAGAGTAAACATTGCTTAAGCAAATACATATTGGCTGCAGAATCTAAATGGGTATCAAGGCATTGAAAATGGATCCTGAACTTCCAGGTGAATTGTGTACAACCGTGGCATGTAATGGAGCACCACAAAGTTCAACTACGAAGCCTGGCAATGTAATATAATTACGGCAACATTATCTTATGTCTGTTCCAGCAAATTTAACAAAGAGAGCGTAGCTTCTCTTCTAACACAACACGTTGCATGTAAGGGGTGAAACCGGTAGTAAGAGATACTGGATTCCTCAAAAAATATTTTATCACATTTCGAAACTAAATTAGTTTTAACAGAAAATTTTTTAATTGAAAAATGATTCACTTTAACAAAGTAAACTACCTTACTGTTGAGAATTTTTAACTAACGAAAGCTTGTATGAAAATATCAGAAAATACAGATATCCGTTTTTAAATACAAGACACAAGTTTTCGCTAACAAGAAAACATATCACGCTATTCGTGTGTTGTCAGGACTGCCAATAACCAAATATTTGAACTTCAATTCTTTGTTTTAAAGCTTTATTTCTTTCTCCTTTAAACTGTAAATTTATTTATTCTCGTGTTCTTTATTTTAAATTGATTAGGTGTAAAAAATACAAACATGCATGTCTTCTGTACACTTACTTACACCCAACATTATTTACCAATATATTAACACAAAATTCCAGCTTCTATTCAATAAGGAATGATTTATTTCGCATCTTAAACCCTGTTCCTCTTCCTTACTGTAATATCAACATAAAACACATTATAGGTAAATTGCAGGCCCAGCCGTAATGAGCCGAACCAAAATCATAATTATGGCGCGCAGACGCCGAGTAAACTGACGCGGACAATACTGAAAAACCGATTCATGGCGATATAACGACCATGTCAAATGTTAGTGGAAACGCACTTATAAAAATTTTAATTAAGTAAAATTTAAGGATGAAGATGGGTCTTCTGAGATGTGTAGTCTTCTAGAGCAGTGGTTTTCAACCTTGGGTCCGCGTACCCCCGGAGGTACGCGAAGACATCTTAGGGGGTACGTGAAATTTAAAAAAATATATTATTTTATGATAAACACTGAATAATCAGTAATGTAATTTATTTAATTTATTTTAGATGTAGATTATATACTATGCATAACTTGAATTATACACCAACAAAGTTGAAGAGAAATTATATCTGGGGGTACGCGAAAAAAAAAGGTTGAATACCACTGTTCTAGATTGACTGATGTTTCGCATGCACTTACTGCCTCTATCATCAGGGCCAATAGCCAGTACAGTTGAGTCAAATTTGATCCAATTAACAAACACAATCACAGCTGCACCACCCCCACGTGTCTGTGTGGTGCACTGCCCTCTCTGCACTTGGGGCTTCGAGTTGAAGTTTCAACGCGGACCTAACGCACTGCACCGAGACAGCGGGATGCAGAGATGCACAACCAACCCGGCTTATTGATTCACTGAGCAGAGATGCAGTGTTCCTGTCACGGATATTTGTGCAACTGAATCCGGAATAGGAAACGTCGCTTCGCGTTGCATGTTGCACAGACCTAAGTTATAATCAACTGATCCCTTGTGAGATTTCGGGTCGTCATGGCCACGAATTTATTCTGGGTTTCAGCGCCGTGTAGAATTGTCGGTAGACGCCGACGTTTTGGAGAAACATAAAGTCTCCATCTTAAAGGATGAAGATGGAAACAATATTTTTTTGTCAGAAACGTCGGCATTTGACTACAAGTCTACAGGGCGTCACAAGCAAGAAAAATATAATAATTTTCATCACCTCGAGAACATTAAATCTCAGGATGTCTGTTAGATAATCATTCGGTTTATTACAGTGCCTTCTTCCCTGCTAAACAAATTCTGTTTCGAATTCAATCCTGTGCAACAGACCGTCACGCGTTGTAACCATTACCTTACCTTGAACATCGTATCGCTCTGCTCTGCTTTGCGTAACGAGTCTGCGAAATCGAAGTAAATGTAATTAGTACGCAGTTCACCTCGCGTCCATTACAGGGATTTCTATTTAATTTGTGAAGATGACAGGGAATAGGAAGGATCAGATTTTAATTACACAATCAGTTAAATAAAACCATCCTGTAATGAACACTTGCAAGGTATTGAACAGACCGCAGCCTATAATTATACTTTCAATAACCTGTGCCTGGTTTGCCTTTGTGCGACTGGGCTAACTTCAACGCAGACTCGGAGGACGTACTTCAGCTATCATCTCAATCACTCACTCGCCTGCCAATGTTGTTTACTTTCTAATCCGGTACCGTCCACCTAAAAATTGTACATATTTATCATTCTCTCTCAAGTTTTCCGCCTCTCACAGAACAAAGAGTTCTTATCGTGTTAACTACAGCCCGTCATCCGTATCTATCTTGATCCAGACGAATCCAACGTACCTTCCTAACCTACATTCCAAAACACCCATTTTAATATTATGATCCCAGTCAAGTGTATGTATTCCCTGCTGTCTCATCGCGTCAGATTTCACAATCATACGTTTGTACGCAATTCCTATATCCCTCACGGGCGTTACATTCTTCATTAACCTTATATCTTAATATCTGGTTAAGAACACAAATTATAAAGCTCCTCATTAAGCAGTTTTCTCCAGTATCCCACCACTTCACCTGTACTACGTCCCTTATTGTCCTCCGCACTCTGTTTTCAAATGCCTTCAACATCTTTTCTTCTCTTAACGGAAGTGCCTAAGCTTCACAAACATACAAAACGACAGGTATTATTATATTTTCGTATGTTTTAACATACAAGAGACTGTATTTTAAAACGTACTCCCTCAATTTAAGTCCGATTTCACTTTTTTCGTGATTGTAACTTTGCTTTCGTACCCAGTGTCTTAACGTTGCCACAATGTCAAAGGATTTAATGGTCATCTTGTTATAATAATTTTCTCCGAGAGTTTGTCGGGTAGATACAAACATATTATAGAAGATTTCAGATTAAAATCATTCAGGATAACTCGGTAAACAGAATTACTACAGCTCCGGTTAGGACACATTACTTTAATTGCCATTAGACGCATAGACTTTTATAATAAATTATCACTTCTTGATCGGCCCTCTCTATGTCACACAACCTTTCATCCAATGGAAACCAGCAGAACTTTATCGAGGGACAAAGCGACCAAAGAGGGGAACAGAACTCTATCGAGGGACAAAGCGACCAAAGAGGGAAGCTGACTCAGCCGAACCTTTTTCATCAGGTCTACTGTTTCATTGATACAGAAGAATTCTCTACCGCAACTGAGGCACAAACCCTCCCTAATGACGAAGTTCTGCGTTGTAACAGTACTAAGCGACGCTTTACGGCTAACAGTGGCCTTAAAAATCAACATTTTCTCGTTACCAAGTAACCATTTCATTTGATTTAAAATCACAGAACCGTGGATAGTGACCATTACAGTCACATGTTCTCTCAACAGCTGGAATGTCCTTGCATGTCGACCGCCGCTCAGTAGGGGAATAAAATGACAATTCTGCAACCTACCGTTGTCCATACAAATGCTCACGTTTGCAGAGTAATCACCGAGATAGAGAAAACAGACCTCTTTTCAGACAAACTGTACTTCAGCAATAATTTGTAGTTAACATGAACAGGCATTTAAGAGCAATTTAAGTGTAATTATCCACAACACTCTGCTTAGAATCTAAATAGTTGCTGAACTATCTAAAGACCTACTTAAGTGTCTACCTTACGTGGAGTAACATAACATACGATGAACATAACAAGTGAATTAAAAGCGACGTACACCTACTCCTTACTATATATAACACGCAGTTCATAAATGGTTAGTTTATTTAACGAAACTAAACTCAATCTATACAGTAACGAATGATATAATGATTTATGAGCATTTAACTGGACAGAATATGGAGGGAAACGATCACGGCACAGTTTAAGGTAACATTCTAACACTTGCCTTGAGGGGCTAAGAAAAAACCACGAAAAATTCTTAGACAAGATAAAAATTTCCTGGGCCGAGATATGAAATCTGGAATTCCCGAATATGAAGCAACAGAGGAATCTGAAATCGAGAATTCCCGAATATGAAGCAACAGAGGACTGGTCTGGAATCGAACTTAGATCATCCAGTAACACTATCGAGCCATTCTCTTCAATCAGTTACAGGTAACGTGACAGTAGAAGTGTGCACCATAAAAGTTTATCAACTGACCAACGGAGTATCTAACCAACAAATCAGAAGAGCAATTTTTAACACCGATAACAAATCATGTCACGGAACACGATACTGAGGCATTTGAACGAAATCCACATGCTCAAAACCCAGTAAAACATAGATCAATTCTGATACTGTTATTCCATTCCATTCTTAGCAAATGGAAAATTCAAATCTGGACACCTGTGGAAAACTGCTCGTACCTTCCACGTTTTGAGAGTGGACTGTGTCTGCACGAGCGTGGTAAGCGTGATAAGGTATTGTGAACAGTTATCAAGGTGAAGAGCTCATGTCTGTCTACTATATTCAACAAAGGACGCCTCTTGATACCATATCCGGTTTCCAAATTCGATCCGTTGTTCCCACGATACCCCTTCCAAAGTACAAAGTAGGCAACCGCCATAAACTACATGAACCGTTATACAGTGTCTCAGGGACCACATACCATGTAACAATATCTTTATATGCAGAATGCTAAAGCTTCTAAGATAACTAATCTTGCGACATAAACTCTGGTAAGTAAATTTAACGAATTTTAAAATTTGGATGGACACCACACGGAGAAATGTCTTTAGAAAATTTTATGTATAAATTACATTACGAATGGATACGTTTATACATGCTGTATAACGTAAAAATTAAGGTATTTAGACAAGGAAAACTGTACGCTTGACAGTTATGTGTAATGCTCAACATCTCAGCGACTAACAGAATTCACTTTTCCGCTTAAGAACTGCAGTTGAATCGATTTAAAACAGATTAAGATGGGTATTCAAGCGGAAAAAATATGAAGAGACGAACAAGTATTCAAGCGGAAAAAAATTTGAAGAGACGAACAGACTTCAAACGCGAACACGGTTCTACTCCCTACTTCAATAAGATTTCAATTTTACAAATGAAATATTCCGTTCAGCATCACGGCCCAGTTATATTCTAAATATATTTTATGTTTGATGAAACAGATTCATATATAAGTTCAATGTAAAAATTATTAATATTTTTCCATCAATCAAAATAAATCTACAGTATAATATCGGCCTATGAACGGTAGATGAGGACTTTCGTTCCCCCCTTCAAAAAAACTCAACAGTTGATATTCTTTATTAAAAAGTAGCCTGCTTTACAGATCACCTTATCCACTTACTAAGAGTAGATTCAAGTTTATTAACAATAATTAATATTCCAATTTTTGTATTGCACTTTTTCTATTTACACAACTGAACTGAACTACAAAAGCAACAGAATGCAATTCACACTAGAATAACAGCAAAACTGATCTCGATCACACTGCATTTTCGTGTATTCAATTCAGTTTTGTATCTGTTTTTACAGCTAACACATAAACCACTTCCCGAACTGCTTTCAAGCAACACTTAATCTGACGTCATGCATTGTTCCTCCTAGAGACGCCAGCAATATATAATATAAATGTGTACAAATTATGCATATCCTTATCATATACTCTGAAATGTAACACGTAAGCTCGAGAAGGTTAGTTCAGCGATATCGTGTCTGACTTGCATTCAAGAGATAACCAGCTTCAGCTGAGGTTACAAGCTGTCCGGATAATAGCCTCTAACTCATCGCCCATTCATATCCTGCCATTCGACGCTGTAAAATGAGTACTGCTGAATACGTGTCGTTATATGAACCTTTGTCACGCAGACAAACCGGGTGCAGTCAATTCGGGATACTAACACCCTTCAAGTCGCGGCTTTATTTGAATCCGATCAATCTCCAAATTTCGAGATCACTACACGTGTCTTCAAACATACTGACTCTAAGCACCACAGTCTTCGAGATGATGACAGTTGCTTAGCTAGACAAGAACTTTAGCGTCTTTTACGAAGCCGGTAGCTTCATTATCATGTTAACAAGACCTCACCACAGTATTGCATTCTTTGCCAATTGAATCTATTCCAGATTCTCACACTTTATTCTTTAAGATTAATTGTAATATTATCCTCATTTTCCAAGGTGGTGTCTTTCCTTGAGGTTGCACTCAATTCTTACCACTCCTTATCACAGAGGCAGTAAGCTTCTCTGAAACGTCGGTCACTCCTTATCACAGAGACAGTAAGCTTCTCTGAAACGTCGGTCAGTATCTACCAGAGTACAGAGTGTACATACCAGAAAACAGCCATATTCATGTAGGATGTAAAATGTATGTTTCAGAGGTCCTTCCTGCCTCGCCCTGATGATGGAAGCAGCAAGGACTTATGAAACGTTGGTAAACTTCTACCAGACTACATGTCTCTGCAACCCAGAAGACAGCCATCTTCGTAACCATGTTCATACTAGTTGCAGTGAAAACTTCAAACCTTACACAAGGTACTACCATTCACACTTTAAGAATACCGCTCTAATAAAATGACACGTGGACATGCCATCAAAGTTTCGTTTTAAATTCTCACAATGACTTTTACGAAACCGCTTTTGTTAACGTCATTCCAGACGGACAGGCATTCCAATTTTTTACCTTGCACAAAGAACGCTTAATAACATCGAACACCGGGATTCGATAATCGATACTATGTTTCAGTTTATAATGTTACGTTCTTGGAACTGAGAGCTGATTATGCTACTGTATACGCTGATAAATAATTCAAAGCATCACAAGTATGCAGTATTCGGACCATTTTGTATCTGCGTCTGGTTTGAGGATTAAATATCCTAACCCACTAACACTGTCCTCCAGAAAAGACATAATACATATTTTGCCTTCAAGACCGTAACTTTAAACTAAGTGAGGAGAACGGGACAAAGGAGTTATTCAAGCTAAAGAAACGGACGGACTGACGGGAAGCCCCCACGTATTCAAAATTTGTTTTCCTTTACGTATTTCATACACAGAACACATAAACATGTTACTTTCACGTGTCTACTATCTCAAATTAGTATTTTGAACCAAATTTGTATACAAGACGCAGCAGAAGATACTCACAAACTCACGACACTCTGTCTACAGAAGTTACTCACAAACTCACGACACTCCGTCTAGATCCATCGAACTCCGTTGCCTCGGTGTTAAAGACGTATAGAACAGCAGTTCCTCGAGCTACGGGCAACGTAAGGCAGTTTCCACAAGGCGTTGCGTATAGTTCATAGCTCCACGTAGTGTAACATAACGTAAATAAACGTAACCAATTCTAAATGTGTAAAAAGCTACCCAAAAGAGACTCCCATTACAGCGGTAGCTTAGACTACGGCAAACATGGTCTTGTACACTCACAATATTGCCCATTATATGTATTATTAGCGTCAACACATAGACAAAAGAGTGAGGGTGTTTGAGAACCGGGTGCTGAAGAGAATATTTTGACCCAAAAGGAATGAAATATTATGCGGCTGAGAAATTTGCATAATGAGAAGATTCATAAGTTTTACTCCTTGTCAAATATAATTAGACTGATTAATTCAAGAAAGATGAGATGGGTGGCTGCCCGCAAGGGAGAGAAGACGAATGCATACAGGGATTTGGTGGGAAAACCAGAAGGAAAAATACCACTAGAAGATCTAGACTAGGTGGGAGTGGGACCTGTTCATATACGTTCTTGGCAGATGATCCAGCAGTGGTTTGCCATTGCCTTCTTCTGTGTGTGAATGGAGTAATTGTTGGGATGGCACGGAGGAAAACTCCGTGTTGCCTAGACCACGGCCTTGCCCAACACAAGTTATAAATTCGAACCCGAGACCCCAGGATTACAAGGCCAGCGTTCTAACCGCTAGACCACCGTCGGTTAGGTGGGAGTATAATATTAAAATGGATCTGAGAGAAAGATGCGTTAAGAACTAGGTTCAACCGCCTCAGGACACTAAACAGTGGCTGTCTCTTGTGAACATAGTAACTAACCTTTGGATTTCATAAAAATTTTGAAATTCGTTGAGTGGCTGAGCGACTGCTGGCTTCTCAGGAAGAACTAGGCGCCATGGAGTATGCAAGTATATACCGACGAAAGCACATAGACAGTACATGGGAATCAGAAGTTCTTTCAGACTTTATGAAAGTTTTAAGACACCGCCAATTCTGCAACTCACCTGGTCATCCTTACAGCACGGCATTCAGCGGTAACTGGCGAGATTTTAATTAATGCCTGGACGCTGCACGAAACCACTTTCCATCTAGACAGAGACGGAAGGACTGTTGCAAACGCGAGCGGAAAGGGATCAGATAATACACGTATTTACCGCAAATTAAATTTTAGAACTCATAGTTTGTCACTTGGAACATTTATAATGGCAGAAGGCGGGAAGTGACCCCTATCTTCTTTTTCCTTTTGCAATTAATTATTGGCCATTACTCGTAATTCAAAACTCTTCCGTTAAGAGCGGTAGTGTCCCAGTGTTTTGTTTTTCCACCAGGAAGGTTTCCAAATCGTTTTACGCAAAAAGTACGTATAGTTCCTTGTTACGAATTCGTATCAATTGTAAGCTGATGTTGCAAATAGCGACGTACAGGATACGTACATAAAATCTACCATTCTTTTAACGCGCACTTTATAATTCTGACACTTTATTCAAACGCTAACGTTATCCTCATTACAGAAATTCAGATAAAAAGTCATGTAGTGCCATATGGTGAATTTACACATGAATTTAGGAATAAAACCAATATATTCCTGGGACTCCACCCTCGCCGAAGTCCGTCAAAGGTTTCTACCTCTGGTCTATGAATTAATAAGTACGTACACAAGACATTAAAATATTTCTAAATACGTACACAAGACATTAAAATATTTCTAATAAAACGAGATTCCAATGACAATTTTTTTCTAAAAAAAAAAAAAGATTCGTTTTGGTAAAGCTGACAACGTTTAATATGAGATTCATATAATGTACGGAGTACACAGATGAATACGGACACAAATATATTATGAGTGAATTAAATTAAATAATTTAAGATATGAAACAATTCAGGCAGACACGACTTCCTTACGCCAAACACTTTCCACACGTTCTGCAAAGAAGTCATAACACGAAAATGCGGATTTAATATTACCAAACCCTAATTATTGGTAGCCATACTTCGTCCACAGCAGGTTAAACGGATGCACAGTTTAAGAGAGGTCTCTTCGCTACATAAAATTCACTACTGTAAAACCAAGCAACGCACTTCCATTAGTTCAAACATTAACGTGTGCGTTAGGAATTTAATGTATTTCCGAGACAGTTTTAACGAGGTCCTTACAAGATAACGTTGCGTGTTGATTGTAAATGCTAGCTGTTACTTTGCATGCTCCAACCAGCGGCAATAATATACGAGCTAGGTTTTAGAACGCACACTCACGTGTTTAAAATCGGGATTTAATAAAAATAATTAGTTAAATATACCTACTACGCTATCGACTTTTCGAAGTTGGTCTTCTAGGCTGTAACGCCCGTGTGGACTAGGGTATATTGACCATAAAAGGTTTAAGTAAATACCAGTGACGAACAGATGAGCAGCGGAAAGCAACAAACAAATGCGAGAAATATCTTTGTACGGTGGTCTAGCGGTTAGAACGCTGGCCTTGTAATCCTGGGGTCTCGGGTTCGATTCCCGGCGGTGCCCGAATTTATAACTTGTGTTGGGCAAGGCCGTGGTCTAGACAACACGGAGTTTTCCTCCGTGGCATCCCAACAATTACGCCATTCACACACAGAAGAAGGCAATGCCAAACCACTTCTGGATCATCTGCCAAGAACGGATATGAACAGGTCCCAGTCCGAGAAAAGGATCGAAGGATCCTGTTCATATGGACCTGTCATCAGACAGAACACTAATATCGAAGCTGTGGACCGCAAAATCCCGGTGTTAGGTGGACAATCCTCTGTAGAGACGATTCAACTTAGTAAATGACCGATATTGCATACGATAAGAGGTTAATTTTTCTATGAATTATATTCTAGATTAGTATTAAGCTACGTGTAGCACGAAATACGTAATGGGAAGAAAGTAGGTTAAAAATTCCCAGTTCAAATTTCGTACTTCTATTTAAAGTGGAAAGAATATTATTTTAAAAATAGATAATTACACATTTAAATGAAAACTTAATGGTCATAACGTCAAGAACATGAAGCAGAAATATATAAATAAAAAGGAAACAGAATATTAAAATGGGTTTTAGGGCTATCAAACATGGGAGTATAAACTTCAACGAACTGGTTCAAAACAGGGTAAAAATTCTGAGCTGAGATGAAACTTCTGGCTTCATAACAATAGAAATATCTCTTAAAACGCTTGAATACTCATAGAAAGCCATGAAAATGAAGATCACTTTAATAACACGTAAACCATTCTTGTACTAAACCCAAAACGTACACGGGCTGAGAACGCAAACTCAAAAGAAAAAGAGGTTCGGTCACGATATACGCAATCCACGACAATATAAATAGGTTTACGACTTTATTAGTCCAGTAATTAAAGTATAAACCAGCAATTATGTTTGCATGGAATAAAGTTTTGCAATCGCGAACATATGGGAGCAGTCTTGTGGGTTAGAAGCCACATTACATGGTTGAATGTGTAGTTCACCAACCGAGTAGGAGAAATTGAGAAACGTAAAATGTTCGTTACGGCTCTCTGTTAGTTGCTTATTGCGATCATAGGAAGTGAAGTGACTTTAAAACGTCCAATAAAATGTGCAGTAAATACGTCACAGTCCTACTACGTACATGTCCGCAGAGGCGAAGCGTCTATGAGTCAGCAGTGCGAGACGGAGAATTTGAGTAGTAATATGGGTTTTTCTATTCTGTGACAAAACAATTCAGTGTCCTGATATTTTAACCACAATTTAATTTCTAAACGATGAATGTCTTCTGGGATGTTGACCGTGTAGTCTGATGCCTGTCGATGGCGATAAACGTCTAACAGGCTACACGCTCTGTCCATCTTATCCTCCTCGACTTCAATCAATCTAACCAAATCTGGCTAGGAGCACAATTTATCTAGTTCCTCATTATGCAACTTCCTTCATCTCTTGGGTCCGAATATTCTTCTCAGAACCCGCTCCTCCCTTCGGTCCGAGACCAAGTTTCAAACCAATACGAAACTAAAGGTAAAATTATGGTCTTATAACACGTTTCATTTCAGTAATTTACAAATAACAACCTCGAGGTTTCGTTTAAGAAACACAGTGTCTTGTTTCCGGCGAATGATGGTTGTTACGAGTGTATTGTTAAGTGGCATCCAATTAGTTTCGCT
>NW_019064791.1:5722-16006 GCF_000696155.1 Zootermopsis nevadensis
AGCGTGCGAGCGCAAAGCCAACGAGTTGGACTCGTCCGACTCGGGCGGTTCGTTGGAACCCGCCACCAGGCGCCCGGGCCATTGTCCGGAGCAGCGTCCGCGCCTCTGCTCGCTCAAGGAACGGCCTGGGCCTCCACCTTCCTTCGCGGGGACTTTTTTGGGTTTCCCGTGGTGCGGTTTCCCCCGGGGCGGGTCTCTCCCCGGGGTGGGTCTTCCTGCTGTGATCCTTGGACGCTATCCGTGTTTTGAATCCTAGTTGGGGAATCCTTATGGGGAATCTTCTTCTGGATCCTGCTATAGGGAGTCCTGGGCAGAGACACTGTGGGGGATCGTGAGTTGCGGAATCCTTATGGTGGATCCTGCAATGGGAAATCCTGGGCGATGAGATGAGGGTCATTGTGGGAATGATACTACAGGATCATGGGGAATCTTGTGTAGGGGGGAATACTGTAGGGCCAGGGGTAATGTTGGGTGGGAACATGTGGGGAATCTTTGATGGCATACTTGGATCATGGAGGGATAACTGGAGAATCCTGTGTGAGAATACTTCGGAAATCTTGTCTGCGGATAATATGGGGGATTTTTGGTGGGGAATCCTAGGTAGGGAATCCTTGTCGGGAATCTTGGGCGGGGGTACTAGGGAATCCTGCGGTATCATGGATAATATTATGTGGTTAATCCAGGGAAATATCTTGGGAATCCTAGGTCGGGTGTCCTGGGAGAATACTCGGTGGGGATACTGCTGGAATCCTGCGTTGGGATCGTGGGGAATTCTGTTGGAAATCCTTGGAGGGGGATTCTGCTGAATCTGGGTAGGAAATCTGTGGGGAATCCTAGGATGGTCATGTCGAATACATTTTCTAAGTTCGGCATTTGGTGTTTGAGTTGCGTGGAGGAACTTTTATACTTCGTGCGTAAATCCTGCAGATGATGATGATGGTGATTTTGGTTGTTTGTTTGTTGGCAAGGCTTACTTCTTTGGTGTCTATCGAAGAAATTTTCTAAGTCCAGTGCGCTCGTCGTATTTTTTCCCCTTTGCTTTTTTATTGGCTAATGGAAGAATTTTTTCTCAGTGCACTTAAGCTTTTTTTAACCCTTGCCATTTTTCTGCTGTACAAACGTGGGCTTTTTTGTCCCTCTCTCTCTCTCTGTCATTGCCGCGTTTTTTCATATATTATATTTATTATTATTATTATTATATTTTGAACGGCTTTAGGGAGGAAGTCTAAGCAAGCCAGGAAATTGTTCTAACTCCAGACTGAGAGAGCTTTTTAACAATTTAATTTTAAATTGATATGCAATTTCTTTACATATTGAAGCTTACAGCCGTTTTCTCTTCATCAGGATGAACTGACCGGTGCAACTTAACTAACGCTGTTGAAGTCACCTTAAGCCTAACTCGCAAACCTTGGTGGTGGTGGTCTATGGAAGAACACTGCGACTCACCCAGCACAAAACACCACACCTAACCTGCAGCTGTCAAGTCCTGCGCACAGTCCTGGCATTGAACCAGGCAGTCTTCGAAACATCAACTTACAGCTCCTATGATGAGAACGCTCGACGCTAACCCCCGGCAGCTGTTTGTCCTTGTACATATATATCTATCAATCACTCTGTGTATATACACCCACATACTATATATACATATATATATGTATATATTCTATATATTACTACTATACGTATACCATATACCCTACGAATTTACATTATTTTTAAAAAATTTGTTTTATCCGATGTAAAAATTACTAATTTATTTAAAGAAATATTTTTATTTGATTCCAAGTTGTAGTTTCTTCCTAATTTAACATTATCGTAAAATGAATTATAAAGCGAGTATTTTTATTAGTCTTACGACATTTTCGATTATCAAACCGTCCTTCTGCCCGGTATGGGTCGGATAATCGCAAATGAACTTCATTTTCGAACTACAAGTCAACATCACAATTTGCGTTTCGAACTTACTTCATTTGTTTCACCATTATAAATACATTCAGGACGTGAGTGACTTCCTGGTGGACACACTTCCTATTCTATCAGCTTGAGCAAAAATACTAGACAAGCAGAGTCATTTCATGACGTCATCCAGTGATATTAAGTAATAGGCAAACAGGGGTGCCAATGCATTTGCCATACGAAAGAAATAAACAGTGTACACACGAACAGGTAGAGTATCAGATTGCCAGATGCCACGATGCTTGTCGGAAGAGACAGATGATCCAAAAGGAAGAAGAATAAAAACAAGTGACTGACATTAAAGTAACTTTACTTTATTTTCTCGTATGAAACGCGTAGATGCACGTCAATGACGACGTGTGGAACAAACTGTAGCCCTGAACAACGATGAAGGAACTTTGACATTTCCTATGAATCTTCAGTTTAATTCAATTAATTATATTTTTACCAAATTGTAGTTAGCACTTCTTAATTCTGAAATTTTGCTTATTGGTGAATACAGGCAACATTTTTCCTTACCTTAGATTCACATGTGGACGTCTATAACAGATATATAGCTGTATCGTTTAACGACTCTCGGATATAACCGAAAGCTAAACGATGATTAAAGAACGTCTGCTTATTTAGAGTTCCCTTGAAGTAATTAAGTTAAAAACGCCTGAATTGTAAAACTGTGTCAAGAATTAATTCTGCCAATTGCTTAACAATCTATTTTTACGTTTCCAACATTACGACATTCTATGTTTGTGTCGTTCAAGTACGCAATTTGTCAATTCTTAACTCCACTCTTTCTGGCATTCTTCTATCGAGATATTTTGTAACATTTATTTTCATAATATTGATTTCAATCGTTTAATTTTCCAAGCCTTAGGACAAAAATTGGTGAATTAATTTATCAAAAGAAGTTTAACTTCCCTCAATTAGGCCCACGAGCTTGGCTGTATGACATGTGTATATTACACGAAATTATCCTTCAATGATATAAACAAACACCATCTTTCAGGAAGAAAACTACGTAACTGTTACCACCGATCCACAGAACACACATAGGAAACAAAAAAGAAATAAGACAGGACAAGTTCAAGTTTCCTCACAAAGTGAAAACACCACAATCAAATTAATGTAGTCCAGTTTTTCTGCTACTTTGATATCCATCACCTTTAGCTAAGCCAGTCATCATCGTCGTCATCGTCATCAAACAGTGGTGGTGGGGGTGGCTGTGGTCTCCAACTCTGAAACATGACGAGAATTTTTTTTACCGTTTCCACTAGACCGGCCTCGATGAAACACGACTGAACTTTCTATTGTACGTAATTCATCTATATATTAACCCTCTGAAGCTGAAGCTCACCCAAATATTCAATTCCTACTACAAAGGAAAGATACATCACCATTAAAAGATCAATCTGTTAAAGGATTTTGGGGAAATAATAGTTCCTCACTGTAAAAACCACACAAAAACCAACAAATGCATTCTGTGGCAAGACGCAGAGTTACTTACTGTTAGAGTAGGTGGTGCATATAATTACCATTATTTTCTAAAGGGTTACCAAAGAGCCTGGATATTCTTGCAGTAACTGTGTTAAACCTGTACATGCAGGGCAATGGTCCAAGTACATATCAGAAACTCACACTTTCCAAAGAAGATTCTTGTGAGTGTCTGTCCTTCTCTTTACCATCTTCTGCTGGACCAGTGATGTCACCACCACCTATCATTGCTGCTGCTGCTGCTGCTTCAGCTGGAGTGGTTGCCTCTCCAGCACAATCTTGTTTCTGAGCATCTGAGTCAGCCTGTTTTTCCACCAAACTCCCTCTCTTCAGTTCTTCAGTATCATTTCCTTTTTTCTCCTGTCCGTCACTTATGGTTTCAGCCAAGCAAGATGCTGCTATCCCCAATTCTGGATTTTGTATGGGCTTGCTCACACTGTTAGATTCCTCTCGTGCTGAAAGTCTGTCTGCACTGCTGCTTTCTACCGTACTCACTCCGTTTCCTGTTTCGGAGGCAACGGTGACCGCCGCGGGCTCAACGCGGGCATCAACGACTTGTGGGGTAACTGCTGGGGCGTGTCTACCGTGTGCAGTATCAGTAGGATGCTCTGATGTTGATGACTTTATCTCAATATATTTCAGTGTTACATCCTGAAGGTAAAACCAAAGAAAAGTTTCTGAAATGTGCACCTTATCCGTGTAATTGTCTGACGCTTATTGTGCTCCAATAACAGATATTGATGAAATTATATCTACAATTAATTCCAAAAGATACTTCAAATCACACTGACTGTGACTTTACTGAAAAACATTTTAAAAAGTGTAACAGTACACATATCTTGGCTTCTACAAAACACAAAGTTTTCTAATGTTGTCTGCTGTGAATAATATTTTATTGGTCCATAGCATTTCAAGTACTTGGGAAGCATAATCACGACGGACGCCCTATGCACCAAGGAAGTAAAAGCAAGGATAGCCATGGCCAAGGCAGCTTTCGTCAAGAAGAGGATACTTCTCACTAGCAAGTTGGGCTTGGAGATGAAGAAGAAACTAGTGAAGTGTTACGTATGGAGCAGAGACTTGGACACTCAGGAAGAAGGAACAGAAATACCTGGAGAGTTTTGAAATGTGGTGTTGGAGAAGAATAGAGAAGATCAGGTGGACGGATCGAGTGACCAACGAAGAAGTATTGAGGAGAGTCAAAGAGCAAAGAATCATTCTGCAGGCGATTACACGAAGGAAAGCCAACTGGCTGGGACATATTATGAGAAGAAATGGATTACTGAGTGATATCACCGAAGGCCAGGTTGAAGGAAAGAGAGGACGAGGAAGAAGATTGATACAGCTAACCGACGACCTTAAACAAGGAAAGAAGATGACGTTCCAGGAATTAAAGCGAGAAGCCAAGAATAGGGACAACTGGAGAGCTCTTTTTGGGCAGAGCAATGGACCTGTCGTAAGACAGAACACTTAATAAAAAATAATAATACAAAATGTTACCACTGAAGATGGTCTCATGAGGTTGAAACACGTTTGACAAATTGAAGTGTAAACAGTGATAAAAGTGGGTGGCTAGCAACTTCACACCTGTTCCCTCCACGTTCAACATCTCGACAGTTCGTCTCCAGGTGAAGTTCGCGTATTCACATTTGATGATTTGTCACCTGACTGTCTAATGGATCCATGGAACGTAATAAAATATTATTATTCAGGCAACTGTTGCTTGTACTTCAGAAGTTCATAATACCCTCATATCAGAATACTGAAAACATGAATGTATGAATACGGCACGGAGGTGACCAACATCTTCGTAAAACTTGGTTATTATAAGAGGGCAGACAGCATGCATCATGATTGGCAGTTCTAAAAACAAATGAAACAAGATACACGTCAAGTAAACGAACTAATTTTGCGTATATGGCCTTAACTTACCCGCAAAGTAGCCATAAGTGTCTGTCTGATTTTTAAGCCATCATACGATGCCTCTGGCACAAACTGAGGTTGCAATGTGTGGTACACCAGGTTCATCACTTTCTTCACTTCCGCCATCACATTGGGGACAGCTGGACCAGACGAACCATGAGGCTGTGACCATAATGCAGATTATTTAAACGATTCTTACAAATTAGATTCCCACCTCCAAGAAAACAATTATATCAATGCCAGTTAACAAATTTTAAGAACACAATCACTATTTGTACCAGGGAAAAATCAATATCCAAACATATACCAAGTTACTGATGTTAAAACAAAAGGATATTGAAAGTCAAGCACAAAGGGAATTATATAGACCTACGAGAAGGAACAAAAGACTGAAGAAAATTGCATAATCAGAAGCTTCATAATTTCTAATACACTAAACAGTTAATTAACTAATCAGGGTAAGATCTTTCTCGAAAAGATAACAGACACTCACCTAGTCAAGAATTCCCTACTAAAGTAGAATACTATTCTACTACTACACAATACCAGAACCCAGAATAAAAGACCTGAAAATTCCTACATTTTTTTTATCTTCATTGTAATTACTTCCTAATACCTGAAGTCTAACTTACATCAAACCTTACTTCTAATATCAAATTTTGAAGTTCTGAGTGAGCAATTGCTCACCAGTAATCATCATGAATTACAAATGTGCCTTGCAAGCTCAACAAAGTTCTATCTGCATGCACAGTTTTCTTGACTTGCTATACTTTAGAAAAGCTTCCCTTGTTCAATTTTTGAACTATCCTACTGTCTTGTGGAGAAATTCCCCACGTTTTGTAAATCTTTTATCCCATAAACATAGAGAACTGAATGACCAATATAGGGCAGATTAAATCCATCATGTACATATATTTAAAATCCTCAATGCCATGATGAAGTAAGTATTTAACAAAACTTAAACGACTGCAAGGTTAAATAGTGCCACATAAACTGAGATAATTATGTTATGTAAACTTAAAAGGACAGAAAGGAAGCACTTCTGTCCCACAGCTGAAATGCATTACCAGTAATTTAATCTGCTCAGTTCCCGTTACAAATCATAAACCAAATATCCTTGTCAGAGGAACCGTCCTATGCAGGTACAGTCCAGGACACATTTCTTCATTACCTATTTCTTTAACACCCATTTCAAGATTATGCGTGTATTCTAAGGACATGCAGCTACCTGCAATCCTCTCACTCTGTCCCTCAGTGCTGTGTTCTCCTGCTCCAGGGTGTGCACCTCATTGCTCCAAGTCTGCTGTTGAGATTCCAGATCCTTCCTGAGTTCTGTGATCTCTGCCTGAAATGTTACATGTTGGCAACATAACTAAGAGCCATTTCATTTTGATTTTATACTTTATTCTTGATTTAACTGTACATGTATTTCGTATGTTAGATCTCAGTCTGGACGACCGGGGTTCAATCTCAGGCAGAGGATTACAATCCCTATCTGTTAGGCCCCATGGCTGACTAGCTGCTGAGACTAGATAGGAGGGAGAGAGGAAAACCCACATATCATCGCCTTGTTACGATAACAGTACCTGGTAAGACTTGGTAAGCTCGTTCATCTGAAGCTCATGGCCATGTACCTCTTCCTGTAACTGTTGCCTGGACTCTAGCAACTTCTTCTCAAGTTCGTCTTTGATAGCCTGCAGGTCTGCAACTGACTTGCTGTAAGACTGCATCAGCTGTTCCTGTTCTGTGAACACACAACCTGAATTCAGGAAATGTGGAGGTTTGCTAACATAACCTCACACTAATAACCATGCAACTAAGTGGCACAACTAACTAACTAGATGGCTTAGGGAACCCGAAAGTTCATCACTGAATTAACCAAAGCCCTCGAACAGTCCCTGTCCTGGGCCAACTAAATCAAGTCGCCTTCAACTCCTATCTCCCACAGATCGCGTCCTCCTATCTACGTCTAGGCCTCCCCAGATGTCTCTTCCCATCAGGCTTCCCAACCAATACCCAGTGCAGACCTCTTGCCCCATCCATACGTGCCACATGCCCCGCCCATCTCATTCTTCTTGACTTAATCACCCTGACAATATTGGAGGAAGAGTACAAATTTTTAAGCTCATCATTATGCAGTTTTCTCCATGTCCCATCCTCTTCTCTCCTAGGCCCAACACCCTATTCTCAAACACCTGCAATCTATGTTCCTCCCTGAGAGTGACAGACCAAGTTTGCACCCATACAAAACAACAGGCAAAATTATTTTTTTTGTATCTTTTAATCTTTAGGATCTTAGAAATCAGACAAGAAGACAAAATATTTTGAACTGCAAAGTAGCAAGCATTTACAGAATTTAGCCTCCTCCTAATTTCCTTGTGAATATCATTTTCACTTGTTGTTCACAAATATTTTAACTTTGTCTTATTTTCAGGGGATTTATTAGCCACCCTAACATGATTTTGCCCACCTGTCTGCTGACAGGATACTAACATGTCGACTAAGTGGCATAAAATACATAATTAAGAGTTATACTGGTGGTTCCAGTTCACGACAGTTTGCATATGTAATCCTATGTAATGACAACGATGGATCCAATTACAACACAGAAAATAGTATACATGATGCAGCTTTCAACATGATGGATGTGGCTGAACACGTGTCCAGTGCATATTATAACATAAACTTAAAGAATGCTGTCCTATGACTTTATAGCAATTAGTGGAAAAAAATATGACATGGAAATCATACATTAAATGTGTAGCAACAGCTGTCAGATGCACTGATTGCACCTGACAAAGGGTTTTATTCTTTTAAAAATGAAGTGCTATGGTTCTTAGCTGTCTGCATTCAAAATGACCGTTTCATCAACTAGACAAACCTCTTGCTACCATCCAGAAAATCATCAAAATTGCTAGCCAACATATCTAGTTCCTACAAATCTGACCATTACAGTTCTCCCAGAGTTCAAGCATTGTGTTTATATGGGAACTTGGTCTAATATCTAAGTCACTGAAAGCTGCAGTCTGTCTAGCTTTGGCAAACCAAGTCCACTCAACATGACATCACGTCCACAAAACATTGTGATTTTGCAGTCGGTCTGGTGCATGTGATAGAGCTTACCTTGCACAATCTGCTTGCTATTCTCAAGCTCCAACTGCTGCTGCTTCAGCTGTGACGACATGGCTGATACCTCCTCACTCAGCCCCTGTCCTGCTTCACCTGCACTAGCAACCTGGAGCTGCAACAATAATCAAGCATTGTACATTGCATTTTACTACTTACAGTGCAACTAGCAACAAAAAAAACTTCATTCTATCACATCGTTCAGATACTTCTCCCACAATGTGTAAATGTGGAACATTTTCTTAGTAAAACAGGACAAAATGGTAGGCATTGTTAGATTTTTCTCTTCTAATCTCTTCATGTATTTAACAACCACTTTTAAATTTTCAACACATATCCAACATGTTCTGTACAAATAATATATTTGTAAAGTTACTTGATCTCAGGTCGTAGTAAAGCATTTATTTCATCACTGAAATCACATTAACAGAAAACAATTCTTGCTGAATAGAGTACCCAACAGTGGCGGCTAATCCGTAAGAGCTGCGGCACTCCCTATAATTTTTTTAAAAATTGAAACATTTATTTTTTGTGTTTATATAATTTGTAACACTTTATTTCCTCTATATCATTATTTTAATATTGCCCTTTACGTTGTCATTATCCGCTAATCGGCCGAACTGACGGTAAATCCGCGGGCGAGGAGCGTGAAGCATAACGGGGCTATCGTCCGTCTGCGAGGATTTCAGCGCGGGTAGCCGGTCAAAAGTAGGGAGCGCGGCCGGCGGTGGAGTGAGGGGCAGTTCACTGGTACGGCGCGTATCAGAGCTGCAGTCCCCGCAGCCGGCTTATAGTAACCACGCTTGCCCGGTACCACGTGCTTTAGACTGGTTTCTGTATCACGACCTGTTTCGTGGTTATTGTTAATGAGTGTTCAATAATTCTGTGTGCTGACTATTTTTTGTTCTGATAATGACAATGAGCAAAGGAAGTGTATCATAGCTATGGCAAATTACTTATTCTAAATTGTCTTCGAGTGAAAAAAGTGATGTAAAAAATCATGGCCGCCCTCTTCCGGACTTACAAATATTTAAAACATCGTCAAGCACGTATGGGTTTTCTCCTGATGTAAATTTAGTTTTTAATTAATTTATATTGTTATGTGTTGAAAAACTATTCTGAGTTTCCCCCCTCACGCAGTACTACCACTGCTCAGACTCACGAGCTGCCACTGATCCCAATCTTCTTCCTTGCACATCATCTTGGTTTCTATACCTACTGACATGTTCACCTGACAAAATCCTTCATGTATAAGAATGTAATATGGGAAATATATACAGATTTACAATTTATTTCCAAAAGTAAGATGAAGAAAGTATGCAAACTATTCAAAAGAAAAACAGGTAATGAGAATTAGTCCAATCTCCCAGAGTAGCCCCTTCATGAAATTCAAATATAATGTACCTCAGCTCTTCAACCAACTGCAGACAGCAAACTGACCGCCACTTCAGGATCCAACACTCACTTTTACAACTCAAGATTAAATGTTTATATACCTCATAGTGTTCAAAAGCACCCATTTTTAAAATGTGTCACTCCTCCCATAAAATTGTGCATGTAGTTCTTGTTTCCACCATTCTTACTACATGTCCTGTTCAATTTAACCTTAGACACAACACACACAGTAAAACTGCTAATTTTCTTTGGAAAAGATACTTTCCGTTGGTCCTTGCATCTGGAGTGGATCAAGTACAGACTTTAGAGGCCAACTGGGAATGCTCAGAACACTTACTTCTAATGAGCTAGCACGAGAAACAGCTTCACTCAGGTTGGCACTAAGTTTCACCTTCT
>NW_019064791.1:19120-30533 GCF_000696155.1 Zootermopsis nevadensis
CAACACATGCAAGAACTACAGCAATGAATTGCTAAGGAGGAACTTTACATACTCACTTCTGTATAAACACACCGTTGCCCTGGATTTGACTATTTTACGATACCATATCTATTACTGACGTTACATGTTCGATGACCTACGGTATGATCATGAATGATGAAAATTATAACCCATCTTGTACTACCTCAGCACTGACCTGGACGTGATGAGGAATACCACAAAACACCATAGAAATGATAACTCATCTTTTGGCCACAATTAACCAGGCATCTAAATAAAAAGCAGAAGTACTGACCACTATACCACCATATCGGAGAACTGGAAGGGAAGAGAACTAGCCATAAGATAAAGGACCATATTAAGATAGACCTTAAGGAAATAATGGGCGTAGGTATGGACTTTATTCAACTGATCTGGGCTAGGGTCACGTGGTAGACTGTCGTGAACCTTTGGGTTCAACAGAAACCAGGAAATTTTGTTACTACCTGACTGACCATTAGCTTCTCAGTAAGGCCTATGCCTCATGGAATGAGTCGAAACAGCAGAGTTACACTTTGCATTTATTTTCTTTTATATAATGCAAACAAAAAATCTGAACAGTCTCCCCGTCTCTTTGGCCTTCAAGGTCCCGAGAGTCTGTTCAAGTGGGTTAACCATCTCATTCCTATCATCTATTTATCCATTTAGAGAACACATATTTACATCTTGTAATACGAGGGTCACTCCAGAAGTAACGCAACATATTTTTTTAAAAATTCAATTCTTATTTTACAACTTTGCTATTCACACAGTGGATAGGTACAGCCTTTAGGAACTAAAATCTCACCACAAGGAATGGTGGCAGCATTATCATACGCTTGCACCCCTTAGCAACCCCAAGTAGCCCCTCTTCCCAGCTCCCCTTCCTCAGTTTCGCTCGTTGCGGCTTCTCGGACTTTGTGGTGTTCGCCACCTCCTGTAACGCATATCTTCGATATTAAACAAGCATGTTACATCAAATGAGAGAGTGTTTATAGGAAGCAACCATGTTTACCTACAGAGAATAAAAAATACATTACAAGAACTGTGAATGCACAATATGGCTGCCTATAGTATGCAGTCCTACTTTGTACTTAAAAGACAGTGTTTACAGATTCTAATCTTCTTTAATGGGCCACAGTCTCCTATGCTTCCTATTTTCATAGTACACCCACTCCAACCGATCTGATCAAGTAAAAATTAATTTTTTGGCATTCTCATGTCAGTGCTGGCATCAGAAAATCTTTTCTTTTGCTTATGATTCCATACTATCGTCAACCACTGCCTTTCACTCGTTCTATCTACATGGTTATTCCATCTTCTATCTCTTCAACTGTATTATAGATTAAGCTTTCTCACATTTCTTTAGACTAATCCTGTACACACACAGCACAGTATAAACTGATTCTAATTATTCTCTCCTACCTGTGGATATTGACAAATAATGGAAAATGAAGGCAGCTACAACACTAATTACTTAATACGAAGAGGGAAATGTGGAAGGGGAAGACTAAAATTATGGAAGGAATATGGAGATTGGAAAGATAGAGTCATGGAGCCTAAGAATAATGTCAAGAAATAAAAAAGGTATTCTGAATGAGAAGAACATACAAGAAACAGAGAACCCAAAGATGTGGAATAAATATGTCACTGCTGATCTATGGACAGATCTCAAAACACACTAAAAGCACTTTAAATACCATTGTAATTACCTTTAAAATACAACAATTTCAAATAATGAAATGTGATTAAATGATCACCAGGAGATATCAACAGCAACATCCCTTTTACAAAGCAACGATAGTTCGTAACGAGCGGACACACCTGACCCAGCATGCCAGCCGTCAGAGGATACGCGATGTAGCAGACGTCAACGACATCGCCTTCGCCTGCTGCAGATCCTACCCCAGACAATAGATCCTGCACCACAAGTTTGTGATCAGTCTGGTCTGCCACTGCATTCACACGGGCCAACCCCACCTGAAATATTATGAGCTTCACTTAGCAGACATATGAGCCGGGATAGCTCAGTCAGTATAGCGACTAGCTACGGGCTGGACGACCGGGGTTCGATCCCCGACGTGGGCAGAGGATTTTTTCTCTATACCTCCACTCACCCCAAGCGCCTACATGGCGTATAGTGGGACAAACTTTATTTTATTTTACTTAGCAGACATGCACAAGGGCACAATACAGTCTCCTCAAAAATGTACCAGCTGTACTCACCTCTTTGGCAAACTCTACTGCATCATCGCTACTCTCAAACATCACCGACCAGTTCTGCATCTGATCATCATAAAATGTGGCATAATTGTTTGCTTGCACCTGAAACACAGCACATTCTGCTATGATTGTATCAGTCCGAACTGGTCTGTCTTCTACCGTGTGCAATCCTTATACTTATATATGTGGTAGAGCCAAAAAGATCCTAAATTTTTTCCTGTATGCGCTTACCTGTCATCGTGCCTGGTTTTATAGCAAACTGCCTTCAAAGTAGTTCCCTTCTCTCGTCACACATTTATGGTGCCTGCCACTGGCTCGAACCACTTCCGAAGACCTTCTCCCGTGGCCTAATATACCACCATCACGGCTTCTTTCACTTCTTCTGCCGACTGAAATTAGCATTCCCTCGGGAAAACTTTTATTCTTGACGGCACGTAGTACAAGTGGCTGGAAGGGCTAGATTTTGAGACTAAAGACATGACAGAAGCACAATGACCTTATACCATTCTTGGCCAGATATTCCCATGCCAAAACAGACTGTTAAGTTCCTGTATTATCAACGTGGAGCAGCAAGTGTCCAGACTTCCAAACTGAGGGCAGCTTCTTGTTGACAGCAAAGAATGTCTCTGAACACAATCTCATTCATGTAATGCACTTCCAGAATAAACTCAGGGTTGTTAAAGAACACCACTGGCCTTTCCTTTGGGGAATCAATCCCCAATAACTGTCAGCCCTCCTTGACACTTCTAATTCATATGTACACTGCAGCCCAACCAATGGCATTGTTCCTGCAGACTTCCCTGGTCATGTTGTAACTTCATGAGAATGTCTTGCCCAGACACACACAAAACTTATTGATCTCTCCCTCTTCAAACTGTGCCTCCAGATGCACCAAGTTCTGAAAATAACAAAATTCGCCGAACTCAACAGACTCATGTCAAATATTCTCTGTACACTAACTGAGTGTGTATGCTAAAATGAATTTCTGCTGACAATTTCCCCACATATCCATGCATGCTCAGAAACGAAGACTCGTATAAGAACTGTGTTGTTCAACTCTGCTAAAAGAATTCACAAACCTTTTGACTCTACCACATATATTACGCATTCCAGTGTCATGAAAAATATTTGATTTTCAATAATTTCTGCTTATATTCAACAGAGAGATCGTTCTTTCTTCCGCGGCCTGTAACGACCATTACAAATACTATGGAACGAGCGTCTGAAGAAGACACAAACAACATTATGCATATTCAAGATTTCTCTTAGCATCCACTGGACTAAAATAAACTTTGACCTTTCTAATAAATTTCATCTCTTGCACAAATCATTAAGGGCCAGGATAGCGTTTTCAACAAAGCAGTATGTAAAAGTGTGCGCAGGCAGAAGAAAATATGACATTGGAAAGATAGTACAAGATACTTCACATAAATGTAGACTATTGTGAGTAATGTTGCAAAACACTCAGAGACTAACAGCTAAAGTAATGGAATCTGTTTCAGTTCTTAAATGTGGTACATGTCATAGCAGAGCTTGAAATATGACTGAAATGCTAAGATTTACAATACTGAATGCCATGGAAATGACATGTACTTACTTCACCATCAGCTACTAATTCTGAACATTTCAAGAATATTCCCATTTCGTGGCAAGGGTAAAAAATGTAAAGAAACTCACAAATATAATACTTTTATTTTCATCACTCCTTTTAATTTGCGCCTTTATGCACACAGATGCAGGACATATGAGTATCACATGGGTTAAAGTATTAAATGGTCAGGCACTATGACCTTTATGCAAATTTAAAGACCACGCATATACGATTCAAAGTTCAGAAACAATTAGGAACTGCAATCAAGCAACAGTTATCAACTCTGTTCTTTGCAAATACCCTTATCACAGCTTTATAAATTTATGGACTGCTGTGCTTCTTACGCTGGTTTTTCTTTCTATCACTTTTGCCTCACCACAAACTGGAATGCGGATGAGATGCGTGCACTGGTGACATGTTGCTGCTTCCCCTTGTACAGCAGCAGCTGGTACGTCTGTGATGCTGCATTGCCAAGGACTGCTGCACCCAACTTCCCTTGAGCAATGTAGTTGCCATCTGCCCTGCAAAATCATAAAGCTTAAGAACATGTCTTCTTTCTGCCTCTTGCAAGTTTCCTTCACAGGCTATTTAATGTAACCAAAAGCATGGTTACCAGATTATATAGTAAAAGGGAAAACATCTCAGGTGTTGAGAAATCTGCAGCCTGGAGTGGTGGTTGTAAAACTGGAAGTCCACAGCAAGCTATACTGTCAAGAGGAATACAACAAACACTTTCTGTTGTAAATTTCAGAAAGTTACAATTCCATATGATGAGCTGGGGCAGCTCATTCAGAATAGTATCTGACTACAATTGGGGGCTCAATCCCCAGCAGCTCAATCCAGTCCAGCTCTGGGGCCCAACCAGCCTCCTATCAAATGAGTACCAGGAGGCCTCTCCCCAGGGGCAAAGCATGGCCATAGCATGACACTATAATTCACCTATATCTAGTGCTGAGGTCAAGAATGAATAGGAGCTATACCTCTCCCCCCCCCTCCAAATACCTCCACAGAATTACTTTACTTTTACAGTTCCACTTTAAAGAACACATTAAATACATTAAGACAAAGAAGACCTGAATTGAAATGCCAAGTGCTCAGTGGTCAGAAATCACATAAAATTGGGGCTAGGCTTGAACATACGCATCAGAATTCCATTAGATAATTTGCACAGGAGACTGGGGTTTCAAAATCATCAGCACAGACACACAAAACTTTTTGTACCCATTTAAGAAAACAGTAATGCATACCTTGCAACCATGTGACCTTACTAACACAGTGAATGCAAATATTTTATGGAGGTGTTGGGAATGTGTATAGAGGAATGGAGAGCATTCTCAGCATCTGCTGTAATCAGGGTACATTTTTTAACATGCTTAGATTCTAGTTTTTGTAGTTCTACAAGTAGTCCAAATGTTTGAAAACTGACATTGCAGGAGGAGAAGACTCTTCCACCTTACGTGTTCAGCAATTTGCAGATACACAAACATGATGCACATCAGCCAACTCATTTGTCCAAAGTTCTTTTCACATAGTCTACCCAACCTACAGCCTTTGACACAGCATATTTTCACAAACACTATTATGTTTGTGGAACATAAAGGCAGACGTTACCCTTACAATTTATATGTGTGAACTGCCTTGACAGCAATGATACTCAATTTGGCTGATGACGGTGCAGTCTGCGAACTTGATTGTCCAACGGCTTGCCCCTTCACACTTTGACTTTCTGCACGCCCTTTCTTTGGTTGTTTTGGAGCAGTATACGTCAGAGACGTATTGCCCTCCTGCGATGATTTTCCAATCCCGAACAATGACGCAAGCTTGGAACTGCAACATTTCGACAGAAATCATAATGCCGCGAACGTGTGCAAATTTGCATTACAAAGAATGCCGGTTTGAAAGCAAGCTTCCCTCACCTGGAGCCCTGTGTGAAATCGTCATCATCATCTCCTCGAAACATGTTGAGATATGTTTAGGTTAAAGAAGTAACACTTCAATCTACGTACAAACCATAAAAATCAACCACGCTTCCACAATTAACACACCCATAACCATACCCCACATCAGTCAGATGATTGCAATTTGCACGGATTATCTTACTATTCTCTTAGATTATACCAACATACACATTGGTAACTCAATGATGAAAGAACGCAACGGACCGACATCAGGAAGAGAAAATACGATTTCCAGTGTAATGACATGAAATCAGGGAATTGAACCTGATGATAGCTACATTGGACTGAAACATAGTCTAGTGAATGGAATGTGAACCGAGTATTAAGACTGAGGAACAAGAAAATCCAATAATCAAAATAGCCCACCGGGATGTTACTCTTTGGACAAGGGACAAGTTGGAATTAAACCATGGTTGGAGCCACTTCCAAGAGCTCAGTCGGTAACAACGTTAACTACCATGAACTTGTGATTTCAATGCGATAACACTCGATATTCTCGCTTGCAATCGATTCTATAGAACCTGAAAAGCAGAAGACTATCACATTCCGTTTCTATTGGAACAAGACACTGAGGCGGTGAGGAGTGTCGTTGTATAGGTGCTGAAGTGAAAGGAACTGGAGAGAAAAACAGGAAAGGACGTTGTGGTATAACACATTGATATCCCCAAGTGCTTGGGGGGAAAACTGCCAACGTCACAGTTTGCTGTAACGACCAACTCTTCTAACTCATCAAGGTATGTTGGTGTGTTTCGTCAGATGATTGAATATGTGTAATACGCTTATATAAAAGAATTCATTACAACCTGAAACTTCTAGTTTCATTACAAGTTATTCTCCAGTGTAGTGTTGCATATAGCATTGTCTGCCCTCTTTCCGTTTACCGATTACATAACGTATCCAGGCTGCCTTTCAATGTGATGTAACACCTTTAATTCATCATTCAACACGAAACCTTTACAGGAACGTGTTAATTGATGGGACGGCCACAGATGATTATTCACAAGTTCAACTTGGCTGCCAAATGTGTCAAATATCGTGAATTATAAGGCGATTTCATGTTGTGCCCTACTTTTTTTTTTAAAAAAATTAACTCACTTGTGTAGCTTCGTTTGATGGTTTTTAGTGTTTTAGAAATTAATAGAAAATTTCGTGTTTTCTGAATTCATTTTCCTAAATATTACGAATATGCTTGCTAACTAAAGGAAGGTGTTCTAAAGTTAGAGTTTATTTGTATTCCATAGATCCTTGTTTGGGCTGAACTACAGGATGTAGACAATGTCATAATACAAGTACAGAACTTATTTCACGTATAGATTGACAAAAACTGAAGAATTTTCAATAAAAGTACAAAACCTTATTTAACAGGAAGAGATACGTAAAGCTTCGTAATTGTCAATAGAGGGAAAATAATCCAAACCTCCTAGTTCAGCATAAACCACAGAATAGAGGCTAGCAGTCCACAGTATACACTTATGCATATGCAGTGTGCAAATGATTTCAGAACTAGTTTTTTACAGTTATTGTAATCCTGAGATCTAAATTGTTAATGTTGATTGCATAGTTTGTGTGCGAATTTTCAGATTTTGACAGAGTTCTCCTCCGTGGTGACTACTTTGCTATTTGAAATTGAGCTTACAGTAATGAGACCCCTACTTCTATTGTTCTTAGTTGTTTAGGTTTCACCCCTTCACAGCTGTTGAGGATGTCAAATGAATGTCAGAAAACCTGAGATGTAGATAGGATATTTAGGGAAGTAGGTTGTGAAGATATTAATTTCACAGATCTGGTAAAAGGTGAAGCTGCCCCTGATGCTTGACTTGTGGTGTAGCTCCACATTTTTCAACCTTAGACAGTGCAGTCACGTCCACTTTATCCCAATACACAGTACTCACTGGATAGGAATGGGTTTGGATGCAGTAGCTAAGAGAGAAATCTCCTACCCATGCCAGGAATCGAACTTTGGTTTACCAACCTAAAGTCCGGTCATTATACTGACTGAGCTGCCCAACTCTTTATCAGGGTAGGTCTGTTCAGTAATAATAATGGACTGCAGGGTTCCGTCACAGCAGGAACTTCTCAGAAGCGAAACATTTATCAACTGCACAGGAAAAACCCTGACATGGTATACTTCATTGCGTTTAATGATACGGCCTTCAGCTAGCCCTTAGTTTCGAACACCGAGTGTAGGATACTGTGACTGGCGGAGTTCAGGAGCAGTGACAGTATGGCGCCAAACAGCTGCACGTCGGCTTGTATGCTTCGAATGTTCCTTCCAACACAGTAAACACAACAAACCAGAAGTTGAAAAACAACGTTGAAACTGATTTAACCAGATCTTTTAGTGGCATTTCTTCCATTTAATGTATAATATTCATGTCTCCAAGACTCGATCTCCAATTCCTCATTCTTGAAAACTAGGTGTACCACGCGGAGAACATGACTGTGAGACATTCCGTAAGTCTGCCAACCAGGGTTACCACCACAATCCAGCCACCTTTAACCTGATGAAACCGTTCTGCCGGGAATCGAACAGGACTGCTGACTTGAGCTATTGCTCATCCTACACGGAATAGTCTGTTGGCAAATTTAATTTGCAGGTTATCAGCCAGTTATGATTTGCACCTAACTTCGGTTCCTAAATGATATACTGGAATGCAAATTCACTTCTAATAGGAGATAACTCAATTTGAATTTCTGACGATAAGTACAAAATTACGAGGTCATACATGTTATTTTGTGAACGCCTGTTCGGACATCTTCATGCTTTAAATGGACGCAGATATAAGAATTTTATTTCGTACGATATTCGTCCTTGATATATGCATGTTGTCCATTTTAAAGAGATGGCATTGTTTTGTCCGTGTAAATAACGAATATTTAGATCAACGTAGTACCGCATTGTACAAACCTTAAGTTGCTTACGATGCAAAAAAATTAAAACAAGCCGCGTCAGGTGGTTTAATGGTGAATGAACCATTTCTTTTTTGCGAAAGCTGCACATTATACAAAATTACCTTGTGGAGGGTCAAACATATCGAACTTATAATCAATTTATATTTGTAATTTGATGGTTGTTCTTGAATGAATGACGAAGTTGTATTTCTGTTCTTTTATAGACAAGGCATCTCAAGTTATTTAAAGCGATTTTAAAGCAAGTTATATGTGCCGTGTAAATAAGCAGTCCTCGTCCATGTTTGGTATTCGGCTGCGGGACTGGGGAAATCCACGATATCTGGCACAGAACGAAATGATCCAGTACATCCGTCACTGTACCTTTGAGCTGTCGATTTGTTTACTTAACATGACTATGTCCGATTCTGAGGAGAGTTGCGGGAAAAGCCTTGGAGAGGAACTGCAGTGGTCTTAGAATTCTGCATCTTGATAGGAACGCGTGAAAGGAAGTTTACGCCATTTGCTGTTCGTACTAGGGCTCTAGAAAGTTAGCCAACGCAGCCAAGCCACATAACCGTCACTCTGACTGACCCACGGGTCCGGCGGGCTAGTTGACACTGACGCCTAATAGCATCTTACCATGAACTCGCGTTCTTCATTGTTTTTTCTTTCTTGAATTATGTGTCGACGAGTAGAATCCTGTGGGATAGCATATGGAATTGTCAGCGCGTGGAGTGTTTGTAACGGACTCCGAGGGATCGGGGTTGTCGATTTATACACAAAATGCTTGGCGTTTCTGTTCCAAAGAATTTGATGACGGAAAGTCTGCACTTTAGGAATGCTCAAGGCTACATATGTTTGCTGACGTGTATCGATCGCGTCGTTTGTTGCAGGACAAAACATTTTCAATGCGTGCTACGTGCTCTGCTCTTCTTAATATTTTGTGTTCTCACACGATGCAAGACGAAACCTTGCAGTTCTCGTGTTGCCTTGTGATTTACATTGACACCTAATCAACTGCACGAGACCGAACGTATTCGGAAGTTCTCTGGTTCAGATTTCAACAGAAAAACCGACTCTTCCCGACTGACGACGCCTCAGAAATTTTCCTCAGTTCAAGATAAATGATCGGGCAGCACCTGTAGAGGTGGAGAAAACGTTGTCATATAAAGCTACTGACTACGTCAATAACCTGGAATAGAACAGTAGGATTACTAAATGATCTGGAGTGCTGAAGGAAGGGCCGTAGCCAATTTTGTCCCTGGAAACCTCAGTGTACGATATTCATTTCCCGCTGTTCCTCGTAAGGAACGCCGTGTAATGTTGTTCGCGAGCTGCAGATTTTCAGGAAATAAAGTTAGAGACAGGCTGGTCCTTTTTGAGAAGCTGATAGTCGCTGGGATAATGAAGTTATGGAACTGACGCCTTGTGTTGCTTCTAATTCCTGAAGGCAAATTCCTACTTGGTACAGTGAATGCCTCTCGGGCTGTCAGGCGTGTATAGCGGTTTAATGGAGAAACACCAACGTTTCTAGAGCCGTCCTCGTCCTGAGGACCACCTTACACGGCTGGTAGCCCGACAAGAATTCGTACTTAGTCGCCGCTAAAGCTTCAGATCATACATCCGACTTCGTACCTTGAAGTCGTACGGTCTGTCAAGCGCTGAAAGCAGACCACAGGTGTTCTTTTTCCTCATGCCACACTGGAACGTCGTCACGCTCCTTCTGTTCTGTTAAGAGAAAGCAATTCGTACCGTAAAAGACTTCTTTGCGTGAATGTAGCACGCGGTGCGTCCTTGCATAACGGATGCAAGAGACTGGTGACGGGACCTGTAGCCACGGACACGCAAACAAGTTCTTTGTTCGAGTGCACTTCGCCCCACGATATGTTATCACCGACGAGGCGCACTATGGACAGTCGCTAGGTGCTTCACGCTCCATCCACATATTCTGCCTGTACCTGCCAGGCTCGCTCATAGTGGTGACGAAGAGATTTTAAAGCTACTGGGATTTCAACCCCCAGGAAAACAGTCACTTCATCACGACGCGTAGGAAAAGTGACGTCATCACAACCTTTGAGTTAGAAGCACCGTTAGGTGCTCTTAGGGTCGCCCTTCAGTAGTTGATAGCATGCCCGGGTCTTGTTGTGGAACCTAGAAGGCCATCATCGAGATAACTAAAACTGGTGATTATCAGACCACATCCATTTCAATATTATGATGCTTTCATCTACGCAAGGTCTCGTCCCATGATATTTCTCAACAAAAATTACGTACGCATTTCTTGTTTCCTCTCTTCACTTCCAGCCCATCGTAACTTGCGTGCATTCACATTCCTTCCGCTCCTACGCCCCACTGCCTGCTAATTCCTTCCTCATCCTGCAGAAACTTCCTTGAAGTCTTTGTAGTTGCTCAGCTGGCCAAGAATTTCCGTTTCTGTGGGACCTGAAAGTTCACAGCCGTTTTCACAAGAGCCCGCCACTGGACACTGTCCTCAGCCAGACTAATCCAGACTCACCTTTCCTTTCAGATCCATTTTATTTTAATAATATCCTCGCGACGCCTCCCAAAGCTTGGTTCGTAATGGCCCGGATCGCTTCATCAAAGTGACAGACATTCAACTACAAGTAACTTTAATACGTTGTCATATATTGAGTTATCGGTGATTCTATACTGCTTCAAATTCAAAATGAGGCCCTTTTCAAAGGCCCTTATTTTTTTTTCGCATTTTAAT
>NW_019065023.1:2171-23957 GCF_000696155.1 Zootermopsis nevadensis
GTAGGTATATCATCAGAGGTTAAGAGAGCCTCGGCCCGTCCTAGCCACTCTCCTACCTGGCCAAGATCACCAGGCAGTCCTGAGTCCAGTAGCCACAGCCAGTGGCGAAGCTGTAAGAATTACATAATATTCAGTAACATACACAGCTCATACAGAAATATTTTTTTCATAACACATACAGATCATAGCGAGACTTTCTACGGCCTAAATTAATACTACCTTTTCTCTCTTGCATCCTGTTTATGCAAAGATAAAACTTTTTTTATGACACAGGAAATGATCCAAAAGTTGGCATTTGTGTTGTTGATGTGTACCACATACTGCATATTGCTTAATGACACTACATCAACTGCATTAAATGAAATGGTATAATGACTAGATGATGAACTAAAAATTGTTGGGGCAAAGAGGTTGTGGTCTGTTTCTAGACACAATTCTGGAGGAACTCAGGAAAACCACAGAAATGTCTGTTCATACAGCAAGTATCTCCTGTTCATATCTGACCTGAATACCTTCCAAATAATCAGCCACATCACCACTTAATCTTCCACCTGTGCAAAACACTGGATAAAATAACTTAAATTAATGGTTATTTCATTGTTATTATTATATTCTAGCAAAAAAACAAAAATCTTACCTGTGCTTCTAGTTTAGTCCATAGCCTCTCAATTTCTTGCCAGGACTCTACAGTAATGCTGACCATGCTTTGCGACTCAATCACTCTCTTCAGTTTCCCATACACTTTTGCCTTTTCATCAACTTCACTCTTGAATGTTACGTAATCCTGCACAATTAACAGATAATATTTCATTTTCTTCACTTTACACATTCTAAATTTTAATCTTCACAGAATTTTAATTCTAAATGTTCATTATTTCATATTTATACTCTAAATATCTGTTGGTAAAATAAGACTTACTAAAAAAATACATCATTCATAAAACATGCTTGTTTACAGCAGGCCTATAAGTTTCTTTTGCAATAAACTGACAGACATACTTACAGAGTAAACCTTGGACAAAGAGTTAGTTTGCTGGAGATGTTCCAGGTATTGAGTCTTCTTCAGCAGCCATGATATGAGTTCATTATATTCAGCTTCAATTGCAGCTAAAGTACTTGAGCCATCAGCAGCCTGTAATTAAATGACATATATACAGTCACTAATACAAAATTTAATGAAGATTTCTGTCTTCTGGGTTGTTGTTCATCGCCCTGATGACGGAGGCAGTATGACCTCTGAAACGTTGGTTAACATCGACCAGACTACACAGCGCAACGACCCAGAAGACAAAAATCTTCATACTCACCGTCGTGAAAACCTCAAATCTTACACGATAATACTCATCTAATAATTACAAACTGTATTCAATAAACCACAATGTGTCTCATAATAAAATCAAACACAGAATTTACAAACAGAGAATGTGAATATTTAAAATCTGCTTGTGACTAAGTCCTTCTAAGATCCAATTACTTAACATCACAGAACCTACCCTAGGTTCAGGATATTTGTGCAGGAACTGAGCAACATATGTCATGATCGACTTCTCATCAGGCTGGGGCACATCGACATCCTCTGCGTCGAGAAGTCGTGCAATGCCGAGTTCCCTCTCGGCCACGCTGAAAGCTGTTTCTAGACGCGTCTTGTTAGATGCCTGACGCATTGCTGACAAGTTTATTAAATCAGACTTGATGGCATCAATAATGGCAAGGAATGCAGTACCATCACGCCAACTACCGCCAAAATCTCGTACTTCAATACCAAGATCCCTATAAAGATATCAACATTTATTTTCAGGAGAAAAAGTCTGTTAAGAGAAAATATCAACACAAATATTTAAAAATGAGTTTGTATTAGTCCATTACGTACGTGGACCAGTTTCAATATGCATATTCAAATACATTAAGTAGACATAATTATGTCTAAATATAACTGTTCATTTCATGTTGACCTCCACTCTAAAGATGTTAGATCAGACACAACAGTGTTAGCCCTTTCATTAACATAATGTTATATTTTAAAAATCTAATCACTTATAAAATACATCTTCATCATTATCAGTTCCTGTAACAAAGCAACAAATTTCATGCCGACTGAAAATATGTAGGTGGATGATGTTTTGCTGTGCTATATCTTTCAGTACAGTTTATTCAGCATCTAGCAATATAATTAATCAACATAATGGACAATGGACAAGAGATCTGATAAAATGACACACAATTTCTAAATCAGGAATATTTTTCATGTCCTGCAACTTGATTTCAAGGCCATACAACAATTTAAATGTGCAGTGTAAATATTACATAATTTGATCATTTTTAATTCATATTTGAATCAAGGTTGTATAAAACTATTTATAGTCAAAAAGTAAGGGTATTTATCTTCATATTTGAAGACACAACTGTCTTACTTTGGGAGCGCGTTGGTGACCCATTGCAGCATTGCTCTCCTAGCACCCTGTCTCCTCCTTTCATCTGGCTCTTTCTTCTTTCCCTCAACCACTGCCCCTTCAGATGAGCGTGCACCCAGGCTCTCCAGACTGCTGGCACTCCCACCAAATGTGTGACCCAAAGATTCAAGTGCTCGTGTGTTTTCTTCAATCTATGTCGGTAAATAAAAATATGATATAAGAATGTCACTATTCCAGTAACCTTTAAAATGTGACTTAAACGTGTCTGCATGTCCAAATTAGAGTATATATCTCTAGTTTTGTAATATCAAAAAGAACATATATTCAAATTAAATCCTATAATCAAATTATAACTTGCTGTACTTGCAAGTTTCCCTCATTTGAATTCATTCTGTGTTTCTGACTTGGCAAATAATTTTGAAATAACCACTAGCTTGAAATTGTTCACAAAATGGACTGATACTGTAAATAATGCACCATTCTCTTGTTTGCTTTACTATCTGAGATTTAACCTTTGAATGACACGCATAAAAAATGAAGTAATAGCTTAAATTTAAAGTAATTGACATTCGTCATAGAAAATTCAGTAACATACTCACAAAGGACTGCCATTAAATCCTAACCAGAGTCAGTTTAATTCAATCCACCTCTTCACAATCAAATCAAACTAGGACACAGAATTTTCTTTATCGGCACCTTTCTTATGGAGAGATTTGTTGTGTAAAATTATTCTAAATCTATGATTAATTGTTTCTGAGTAACTTTCACAACAGAGCTGACAGGAAATGTTCAAATATTTAGAATTAGAAATTAATCTGATGGTAAATATAGATGATGTCAAATTAAAGTTGTAAAACATCCATTAAATGCTATCTTTACTGTCATTTCAGGTTCCTTCTCTGTTTTTCCTCTGCCTGTCAATCTTCTTTTCAAGGAGGGGGTTAAGTGCCTTGTTGATTGATTTTTGCATTATTTGATGATGTTCAGTTGCATATATTATTATGCAAAGAATGATAAGACAATTATAAATGATGAATTGGAAAAGGACGTACAGGCCACAAGCCATAACATATTTTAAGGTATTATTCCAGTGCCAGGAAGAACTGAGAAAAACTATGAAAAGCCTCAGTAAAGATAACTGGTCTCCAAGGTGAAATTGCAACCCAAGATCTGCCAAATATGAAACAGGAGTGTTTACGACTGAACTGTAAAATACACAAATAATTTTATGTAACCTCTTCTTTATTTACTTTGCTATAAAGATGTTTTACAAACAAATAAAAGTTTTGTGCACCATAAATAGTTTAGTGTTGTAAAACATCATACAAAAAAAAAACACAAGACAATCACAAACTCACCCCCTTAAATTCCTTGTATCGTAGCTTGCGTTGGAAAAAAATGAAATGTCTTTTATATAAGTTATATTAACTAGTAATAAGCATATTTATATTCTTGTGCATCCAGAGCTAGTTTAATGGTCACTACTCACTCACCAACATGTAAATCAGAGGTTAAAACTCTTTACCGTGAAAACTATTTTATAAAAATGGTCACAGCATTTGACTTCAACTTGTGTTGACAGCATGAATTATTAAATTAATGTCTTTCGTTCAATAGATCATCATATGGATATTCACATTCAAATTTACTGCATAATTACGTAATTTTATTACAATCTGTTTATCGTTATTTTGGTTATATTCACGAGCTTCTTGTTCTGTATCTAGAATAGGCCTTTTGGCTGTTGATGCATCATACAAAATAAAGAACTGAATTGAACTGAATGTAACTTAACTTGACTAAACTGAAATGAAGTGAGCCAAACCTAAGCAAAGTAAAATTAATTTCACTAACTGTCCAAACACAAGATTAATGAAAAATGTTGAATCATTTCTCTTCACAAAATTCTGTTTAATGGAATAACTGAAAGAAATACATGCGCATTATAAAATACATCCATATGTAAAAACATACCTGGAAGTAAAGGATAATGGTCCAGATAAGACCCAACACAACTGGTGGTCTGCCATCCACCAGATCAGAAGAGTTGATATTGACAAGTTTAATCTGAAAATTTTTTTAAGTAGATTTCATCATTTAATTTTTCCTCCATGTTTCTTTAGAAACATACATTTTAAAATTACTGATCTGAGCTGTAAACAGAACTGGAATTCAGCAATTTATGATACTTTAACCACCTGGTTCACATTGCTTATATAACTTATTAGATGTCAAAATAATTTCCTTCCCTATCAGCGTGTTTGCTGCATAATTAATTGTACTATCATAACCCATTCAGCACACTTCATCTGGACATTCTCTGGTTTCAGATTTTGGTAAACTGAAACAGGTTTTATCTGATTTTGGGTATTATTTTGTGATAAAATACCTTCTTGTCTTTGCTTTACACTTCCACCACCTAAAATCTTCCTGTGTTTGAGGTTAAAATTCACTGTCTTGTGTGCAGTGCTACTCAACTGGTGGGATGTGAAAGTTTCTTATGCCAGACGTAACATATTAAAAATGTGGATGAAATAATTTAAAAGAAATTAAATATTAAACAATGATATTAACTTTTCAGTCTAGAACATACCATTCTCCCATTAATATATTTACATCTACAGGTGGAAACTGTAAATATTAAAATAATATAAATATTGTATGTTAATATGCAACAATTTTTAGGACAAAATGCTCAGTTGGACAAAGAATACAAAAGATTGACAATCACCAGTTCCCTTCCATCCATGGCTACATCCATGCTCTTGTGCCTATCCCAAAAATATGTATACACATTATATTTGTCAACTGTATGGAGATGAGGGCATGTATCAATAAAATGAGGCAACCCTCCAACATCACCATCGTGATATCATGGCCCATTTTTACAAAACTTTTCCCGACCGATAAATAGGGCGTACAGCACAAAGCCAGCAACACTTCATCTATCCCAGCAGCAAATTTAATGGCCACTTGTCGGTCAGTTACTCATTGCTGTCAACTGTGCCACGAAATTACCAAGTGACAATGCAGACGTATGTAATGGTTTAGAATATTAAAATGTGTTTATTTCATTCCCCGAATGTGTGTATACATCTTTCTAGGGCATCCTGTTTCTTTGTGTGTTAGAATGCGCGCGCACGCTCACGCACGCGCGCAACACTGTGTATGGTATGACATGGTAATAAAATGAAATTGATTTATATGTAACGGAGTGTACCTTTTTGCTCTGTAGGAACTGCAAGGCAGTGTTGGCATTACTAAGAAAGTGTGGCCGCTTTAAGTTGCGTCCCCTTTCGACTGGCTGAAATAAAGATGATATAAATAGTGAGCTGCGGACAGAATGCGTAACATAATATATTTAGCAGAGCTAGTACTCTGAATACCGATATCAGTGGTTTAACAAGGGCTTTGATTTATTTAAAATTTCTTTAAAAGGGTGAATGGCTACGGAAATTGATATTGTGAAATTCAATACACTGCGCTCAGCAAAGAGTCACGGGATGTGTGCAACAAATGGCATCATTTCTGCCAACGTGTCAAAATGGGAAAGAATACTGCGCTATTATAGATTTCACGCTGAAATCCACAGTACATAATACACTAGTATCTGAACAAACGAATGGCTGTGATGCAGTTCTTTATCTGTTAACTCACCAACTTTTCACCTGACAAGACTTCAAGCAAGGCAAGCAGCTTAGTTCCGTCCTTCAAGTCATCAATCAAGTCATCTATCCGAAGCGGTGGAACTCGCTGCAAGGAAGAAAACAATGACAACTCTCAATGTAATCAACCATCATAAATGCCTTACGTGAAACGTTTTACTTTACGTAACATGTTTATCTGTATGAAGTCTTCAGTTTCTTTACAATGAATATTAACCGGAATCTACTTATACGTAATTCACACCTATAAGTGGAAATTGAAATACTTTGATGCCATGAATATAATAATAATATACCATGCAATGTACTTCGATTAGCTAGCTTTGTAGCAGAAGATTTGTATTTGCAACAATGGATTCAAATGATCATTCAGGTCAATGAAGTATGTAAAGCAGCAAAGAACACATTTGGAAAATATGTGGGGCACAAATCCACTTGTTTTGTGTCTGTGATAATTTATTTCAACAAATATCTGCTTTATCAAAACTTGTCACTTCAAGCGATAATACCGTTTACCTTCATTTTCAAAGTGTGGCATTTCTGAAGAGAACAATTTGCTACAAGCATTTATATAAAGACTTCCAAGAACATAACAACCACAGGTTGGAAAAAAATCTTGTTCTACCCACTCTGAAATGGGATACGCTTATGATTCACCGCCAGATACATAATCTCGGTCCGAAATTGCAGCCTAAATTTGAACCACGTAACCGCACAACCAACTTTTTACAAGACGAGGTTACTGAAAGAAACATGGTTCTACTTGAACAATAGATCCAACTAAGGCACAGCTGTGGCACCAGCATTTCCATATCAACAAGAGAGTTGCTTTCGGAATGGGAATGTAGGCTTAACGCTATTGCCGACGTCATCTGGTTCTTCCCTTGCATTCCTTTTCATCTTATGGTCTACGTTCCGAAATAAACACTGCCTTAGCAACTACACGGTACGAGATTCGATCAATGCTGCGTCCCTAACATGGTAAATAAAAGGATTACATTGCACCAAATATTGACAATAGACTACGTTTTAATGACGTCCTTTGCTACTCGCTGGGATTTGATGTCCCTTGATGTAAAGCTACCAACATCATATTACACACCTCCAGAAATTATTTCCCCCATATTCCGTTAAATATTTATCAGATCAAAAAAATTTTTAAAATAATTATCCAGAAAAGAAGAGATCGATATTTTATGACGAACCAATTTTTTTACGACGAGCAGTTCTTATTCCGAAAATCGGAAAGAACAAGGGCAACACAAAACAAAAATAAATATCCTCTTTATTGTAGGTCACCAATAAGAAACTTCATCGAAATTCGGACATTACACAATCCCCCTTACACTGTGGAAAGACCACATACAGATCTGATACCACGGACTTTCGAATCTAACCTGAGCACAGCCGATACCACTATCAGACTGCACTGTACTTCAGCAACAATTTCCGATGCATTTGTTAAATATAGAAGACATATAAATGATATCCCACACTGGGACCTCCCTAATTCAAAGCAGCAGAGCTAATCCAGTATACTGAAACGTCCGGTTCCCTGAGTTAGAAGTCGTTATTGTTTATCTCATCCTGCCTTTGCAGTAACGCCATGAATAACACGCTATTTTAATTTTGAATTTAAAAACTGCTCTGTGCCCTACGGAGTAGTTCTCACTTGGTAATTATTAACTTTGCCTTGGATACAAAGCAGACAAAAGGGCGATAGGAGTTTTGCTTGTGTCTGTCTGTTACATTGCATAACAAAGTTAATTTTAATTACTCGTTGTTCACACGCACTTCGCCATGACTTGTCTTGACGTAACTTACCCCTGAGGAAGTATTTGGCGAGGGAAGTAAATCTAGGGCCAATTTCTTCCCGAAAAAAAAGTCATTATGCAGTAAAGTAAGATTTGTTGATGGTTTCCAACTTTCAGACACGAAAGACTCAAAGTTCTGACGATGGCGTGTTTAATATGTTAATTTGTTGTGTTGGACTTCATCCATCGTCTAACTTATAAAACAATAAAACCACGACGTTTCGAAAGCTGGATTCTACTTCTGTCTTAGGTTTAAAAAAGAGGGGAAAGAGGACAAGGCTTATCTGTTAGGCCCCGTGGTTTATCAACCCCCAGACCTGGAAGTTAACGTTCGTATGAATCCCACTCTGAGACTACATAGGCCATTTCTAGAGGTGTTACATAATGGTGGAGACCTTGCGCTGTTCTGATGCCCCATTCAGGAATTCCTATCACGTGTATAAAAGATTTCGCGTCTCATTTCTGAGTCAGAACACGCCAGCGTGTCCGGGCCTGCTTTTGAGAGAACAATCAGAATCGATTCGCTATTTTGTCATCGTCTGTTTTTCCGAACTAACAAGACCGACTTTACAAACTGCACTCACCTTCCAATTAACAAAAATGTGAGAGAAATGTATCAATGTCAATGTCATAAACATACGTATCTGAAATTCTGATGCACACACATTTTATGTTTAAATCTGTGTTAGTCACCGTGCCTAAAACACGAAGATTCAGTATGACCAATATCGTAGGTCACAACCCTGAGCCAGTTTTATCTGCTTCTTACCTTCTCTGTTAAATCCAACTTAATGTTTTCCTCCCACCTTCCTTTCGGTCTTCAAAATGTCTGTTTTCCAAGATGTTACCTGACCCAAAACTCTGTACACCCCTTGTCTCCATTCTAGCCAAATTCCCTGCCCATCCAAACTTCTTAAACCTCACTATTTTATAACATTAAGCTATGTTGTTAACATTAATCACATAACAACCCATAAAAAGAAAACTGAAGTGTTCGAGAAAATCAATGAACAAAGGCAAACGTGCACATTCTGCACACACCCGTAAAAATAACTGGGGACAAAGCCGTTACAAACAGGGAGTTGTCAAGGAACACATCCTACAACAGTGGTTTCAATCTGGGGTACGCGAAGACATCTTAGGGGGTACATGAAATTTAAAAAAAATATATATTATTTTATGATAAACATTGAATAATCAATAATGTAATTTATTTAATTTATTTTAGTTGTAGCTTATATATTATGTATAACTTGAATTATACACCAACAAATTTGAGGGTACAAAGTTGAAGATAAATTATATCTGGGGGTACGCGAACAAAAAAGGTTGAATACCACTGCCCTACAGCATATCGATATATACACTATATCGATAGAACCAGACGGTATTTAACATTACAACCAAAATAATCACATTACAGTACGGCAAGTGAAATTCCCATAATCTGTGCACTTCGCCAAATAATATTGTGACGACCAAATTAATTAGGGTGAGATGGGCGGGGCATGTACTACACAAAATTTGGGATGGAAAGCCTGAATACCTGGGCGTAGATAGGAAGATAATATTGAAATGGATGTTACGAAACAAAGCAGGAGAATGTGAAACGTATTAATCTGTCTCAGGTCAGAGACCGATGGCAGGCTTTTGTGATTACGATATGGACCTTACGGTTTCATAATTTCTTGACTAGCTAAGAGAAGTACTGGCTTCTCAAGCAGTACTCTGCCCCGTGTATCCTGTTGAAATTCTCTTCTCAGGACACAGAAAAATAACATAAATTCATCGGAACAAAACAAAGGATCTGGTAAGGCACATGAAATAAGCCTACGGTTCTTGTTAAAATTACCCACACGACGGCTTCAGAAAGGCACGACATGGAAATGTGTTCTCTTTAAGTAACGTCAGGGTCAACTGAGGCTTTCGGTTGAATTTCCTAACCTATATTTTCGAAAAAGACAAATGTTACGTAAATTAAATTCCCAACTATGGCGTTCCTTTGTAGCATGTCATTAATTACCAATTACGCCCAGTAAATATTTTCCGTAAATAAGCGCCTTCTGGTCAGACAACTTACAACAGACTAATCGAACATTCATTTACCCAAGGAAAAGGTGAGATTATTTTAGTTCGTTTAACAACAAACAACAGCAAGGCAGGAATCAGATTAGACTCAAGTTTCTTTGTTATTTATCACGTGATGTTCTGTGATTGTATAAAATATCCATCGCAACACTTTAACAGAGCACTACATTAAACGAAACAAAGCAGGAGAATGTGAAACGTATTAATCTGTCTCAGGTCAGAGACCGATGGCAGGCTTTTGTGATTACGATATGGACCTTACGGTTTCATAATTTCTTGACTAGCTAAGAGAAGTACTGGCTTCTCAAGCAGTACTCTGCCCCGTGTATCCTGTTGAAATTCTCTTCTCAGGACACAGAAAAATAACATAAATTCATCGGAACAAAACAAAGGATCTGGTAAGGCACATGAAATAAGCCTACGGTTCTTGTTAAAATTACCCACACGACGGCTTCAGAAAGGCACGACATGGAAATGTGTTCTCTTTAAGTAACGTCAGGGTCAACTGAGGCTTTCGGTTGAATTTCCTAACCTATATTTTCGAAAAAGACAAATGTTACGTAAATTAAATTCCCAACTATGGCGTTCCTTTGTAGCATGTCATTAATTACCAATTACGCCCAGTAAATATTTTCCGTAAATAAGCGCCTTCTGGTCAGACAACTTACAACAGACTAATCGAACATTCATTTACCCAAGGAAAAGGTGAGATTATTTTAGTTCGTTTAACAACAAACAACAGCAAGGCAGGAATCAGATTAGACTCAAGTTTCTTTGTTATTTATCACGTGATGTTCTGTGATTGTACAAAATATTCTTCTCAACACTTTAACAGAGCACTACATTAAAATCATTTTTTGACATTTCGCTTTTTCTTACACACCAACCTCTAAGAAACATGTGTCGGAGATGGATCTGCTTCCGTCGTCAGGTAAAATTATACGCCCTATCATCTGAGGCCTATCGGATAATGGTAATCTCAAACCCCGGAAATTGAAGTCTATAGTATAGAATGATAGACTTAATAAAAAGTGAATAATAAATTAGAAATAATACTGAAAGAAGCAGTCATACCATAATTCGACAATATTATCCCCGCACTTTCCAGGAGGGACGGAGGACAACCACTATAACTCTCAGTCGGGATAACCGGCCTCCGGGCCGAGATCTAAACCAGATACCTTACAAATTGGAGTCCTGAGTGGCAACAGATCGTCCAAGAGCCTGGAGCAATCGGTGAACTGTTTCATTTTCTCCAGTTCCTTCAAACAATTCACAAAGGAAACGTCATCACGCCTACGTGCGGTGGATATTTTATTTACGTTTAGGACGGTCAGAGTTGATCAAAGTATATGTTCAACACACGGCTTAAAATTCTTTAATCATTCAGCTATTTTAGTAAAACACGAACATAAAATCTGAAGTACCAAAAATAAACCGAATGTCAAAATACCATTCAATACGTGACTCTATCAATTAAATAAATAAGCGAGAGAGAGAGAGATAGATGTGTACTTGTCACATTGACAGCTTCATATGAGTTTCTGTACGCCTACTCAGATCCATCCATAGCAGCTGAGTTAATTAGCGACTTCATTATGAAGTGAACGTGCAGAAATCGTCTTCGATTGAAGGTTTCTGAATATGGTGCGTTGTAACGTGTAAAATTTTTATTTTGGCATTTGTCCATCGTCAAAGTTATAACTTCATAAAATTACAAAGTTTAGAAAGATGGATCCTGCTTTCATCAGCAGGTAAAAAATGTGGTAAGAGGCGAGAAATCCAATCTGTCGTACTCCCTGGTTGAACTAGCATCAGACCTGCAATTTTCACTTTGCCAGTGTTGATGAGATTGGGAATGAAGGGTGATATCGGGATAGAAACTTGCAATTTATTAGGCAGCATAGAATAGCCGGCTAAATTTGCATCTTAAAAAGACGACTGCAAATCCAAACATACTCTATAAGACAGTCTGCCAAAAAACCAAAACCCGAGTCCCTCACTCGAATCACACCTATCCTCCAGACGTAAAACTTGGGCGCTCAACAGAGCTAAAGAAGTATTTACGCTCTTATGTAGGACATTAATTAAAATTGTCCATCTGAATAAAAACTGAGCCACTTCGACAATTTCCTGTAAAAATTCTCCAACATAAAATTCAAGAAAATAAAATATTAGCATAAAGTTTGGCATCAAACTTAGGAATCATCTGATGTATAGATTATGGTTCGGGACCAACACGAACAGGAATGGGTGATTTTTTTTATTAATCAGTAAAATTTTCACATATCACTTTACTTGTAAAACTGTTTAAAGATTTCCCGAATGATGCTAAACTAAGCCGTCTTCATCCGTTCCAACAAGTGTTTTATTTTCGTCTCCTACGTGTTTAGCAGACAGCGTATAATCGTATCGGCGTTGGAACAAGATGTTCTGAAAATCCTGTGATGGAGACTTAGGTTCCTCCTGAAGCCTTAAATGGACTTTTATACTTACTTGTTTTATCACTTGAATAAGTGGTGGGCGACCTTGAGAAACCCGCATTTGAGAATCGCGGTTGGTCGAGCAGGTAATAAAAAGAAGGAGGGACTCTAGACTCATCTCTGAAAAGCAACGTGCACTGCCTACTTACAACACGGAATGCAAATTCATGGCAACGTGTCAGAAAAGCTACACAACCTGTTGTACTTGTCTGGTAACTGAACTCAGGGATTCTAGACGGAGGTAAGTGACTTAAAGATAGCTTCGCGATTAAAACGAGTCGCGTGGACAGCGTTGAAGACGGTGAAATCTATAAGACAGATCGGCAGGGTATATTGCTAAATTCGGGAAGATCAAGGAGGCAGAATAGAGCTGAAGAAACCTCTTGAGAAACATCCAATTACAAGTTCGGTAAAGAAATGGAAAGACACCTCAATACTCATCTACGGAGACAGATCATTAGGATGGGGGAGATGAACATAGCTCAGGATCGCGTCCAGCAGCGACCATTTGTATAAACAGATCTAGTTGCCAATTAATCACCACAGGGTTCGAACCAGCAAACGTTTGCGGTGTAGAATTTGGTAACAGGAAAGGACAAAACGGAATCGAAATACATGTGACTCTTGCAAAAACACAGTTTCCTTATCCGCTGTTTTATTTCAACATCAAGAGAAGTATCAATATCCTATTCGCGGCCACGGTTAAAAGCTGTCGCGTAGGCCCACTCATTTGCAAGCGCAATTTTACTAACTTACCCCCACAATTTTGACTCCAGGGATTAAAAATTCAGTATCACTCAAAAAAAAAATCCACGGGGATGTTATATATGTTCCGTTTTACGCGTTTTCGATGTGCGCGGGATTCGTAAATACTCGACCACAGCGTATAACGACAGTCATCTGTCTGGACGTATGTGTATCGATATTTTGATACTAAATGATGTATCGCCTCTATAATCTGATATCTTCTGTGCCGATAACTAAGGCCTCAGAAAATTAGCTCCCTGTAGTACAAGCCTGGGTGTTAAACTGCGCGTAACCTTCGGATATTGTCACAGTGTTAATTATTAGAACTGAAACGAACGCCTTACATTAACACCAACTCCAAGGCGCAGATATTCTTATCAACACTCGATCCTTATTCGGCTAATCAACGAACAGACAACAAATAAGGAAGTTTAACACCACTACATGTTGAAATATAAAAAACGACCGCTGGTAAAGTTATCCCTGTGCTTAATCAATGAAGATCGGCCCCAGATCGGGTGTGACTCTGCCTGGAATCGAACTTCGGAAGTCCATTTGCTCATGTTTCAGTTAAGCACTAAAGAAAACGTGTCGATGCCTTGCAATGAATCCATTGTTAATGAGCGTAAGCAACATTAACATAACGCAATAAACAATTCCAGGAAATTCTGTGGCGTTCATGTTGAAAAACACGTGTGCAGAACAACGCTATAAATTGCTTGTCAGTCTTGCGCATGTTAAAGTTATTTTGTATCCACAACACTCAATGGAGCAGAATCCGTTTCTCTGAAACTAAGTCGTTCGTTGCTCAAAAAATTCCCCAATATTTATTAAATACACGATCCCGATACGACCAGCCTTCATCCTCAGACACTATTTAAGAACGATTTTAATATTATCTTCCCATTTACACCTAGGTCTATCAAATGATCTCTTTACTTAAGAAATTTAAAGATTCTCCTGGTTAGAATTTTGTACGTGCATTTCATTTCCCGCCTCTTGGACGCCGAAACATTATTTTGTGAAAATTACAAATTATTAAGTTTTTTTAATATAAAATTTTCTCAAGTCTGTTTTGCTTCCTAACTCTTGGACCCACATAGCCGTTCTCCTCAGCACCAGATAAAGTTCTTACGGCGATTATAAAGATGGCTGTGTTCTGGGTTGTAGAGCCGTGTAATCTGGTAAAATTTTACAAATGTTTCATAGGTCCTTGCTGCCTCCAGCATCAGTACGATCGTCACACGTGCTGCTATGATTATTTACTCATATTAACAATTTATTTATTTACCGAAATAAATAGAAGCCGATGGAAATTTCGAGTATATTACGTAGGCCTAAAGACAAGCCAGAAATCACATTCCATAGATTTTATTAAGTTCAAGGTTTGTATTGTGCATACTCTAATGGCTTTACCAGTGAGTCACTGATTCCTAGATTCATGTCCACCAAACATCAGGACGGATATTAGAAATCAATTCCAGTTTGAATGGAATATCCCTTTCCTTCCTTTGAAAATAAGGGAATATTATATTTCTCCTTTGCAAATAACACATGCCACAAATCGTTTCAGCCCGAAGGCCACCTATTAAAGAAGGGTATCTAAAATGGCTATTTTTCGACATCTTTCATTAATATTTAGGCTCGCATGCTTTCAAAGAGTATTTATAATAATCGGAAAATTTCCATTTATATAAAATATTAACACTCCCTTAACGTATTTCACGAAAAGTGGCGACTCAGCTCGTTTTCTTATTCTTCCAATTTTGCTTAAGAGGAAGAAATATTTTTGAATGTGGAGAAAATCGTGAGTTTTCAAGTTTCAACAACATTGGTGCAGGGTACACAGTGACCAACAGCATGCAGCACAACTTATATCAAGTCTAGCCGAGTTACAAAGAATATGAAACAGCAGTTAAATTCCTGGAGCGTGGAACTAAACATCCAGGCAATAGAGGACTGATAATCATCTGTCGGTATATTTACATACACACTTTGCAGCAAACTGCTAATCAGACCTCAAAACATATTTACTCCAAGGTAAGGTGGCGCATGGCAAACCCAATATTCAGGATCGAAAGTCACTACCCCCCATAGTCATGCCATACATTTTAAGAGGACAATTTGTTTGGCAGGACTCTTACCTTTGATAGATAAGAATTGATCCAGTTGACAAACGTTTTCTTCTGCACTCGTTCTTGTTCGTCTGTAAATAAAAACAAGAATTATTTTACACATATTAATAAGTTATTAAATATCATAAGAAAAAACATTATGTAACAGCCACATGTTCGTAAATAAAAACTTGTTTTCCTAAAAGCATATTTTCAATTTGTATATATTGTCGGAATAAAACAGGTTCTTAGAACAGTTAAAAGACAATAATTCAACTTTTTTCCAGAAAATTATATAACCACCCACTTTTTTGACTTTTCTTTCTGAGCATATTCCACTTACTTGGTAAAATCAGTTCTTTTCAACTGAAACATTTAAAAAGCGTTGGGCTGTGATGAAAAGATACTCGTAGAATTCTACTTCGTCTGAAACTTAAGTACCCTTCTGTGAAATACGTACAATATCACTTGCTTTGTGGAATCACATAATGTTTCTCGTCGAGAGGTTTATTATGTACGAAGAGACAGAAAGGTAGGAGAAACGAGAGGCAATATACAGTTTCAAGGTACGCCTTCTAATCACGAGTTTGTCTGGAAGAATTGGACAACCGGTTATACTTTCAATTCAAATTGTGTACCTCGCAGGTCAGACGCGTTCTTGCTGGGTCCACCTGCTTTTGAATGTGTATGCAATGTCTTATAATTAGACTGTGAAGTTTCCATCAAGAATCTTCGCGTAAACCAAACAATAATTCTCGAAATAAGACAAACAAATCACTGTATTCAGAAGCAAGAACAAGAAATTTAAAGTAACACAGTAACCCTTACAGATATCCTGAAATTCCTCCTATTTAGCTACTGGGTGATCACAAACAAGTAGCAGCAATCGGAATGCAAGGCTGTATCCTCCTGGTGCGTCATATTTAGCTACTGGGTGATCACAAATAAGTAGCAGCAATCGGAATGCAAGGCTGGAGCGTGAACACTAGTTCCATGGGGCAGAATCATTCTTAAAAATGCTATACGAGTTCACCAGGTTCAAAATTCTCCCCATTCCTCGGCAGCGCTTCTTAAGATCAATATTAATATTATACTTTATTTTACTCGTACGTTTAAAATGACTGGGATGGTTTTGTTTCCCTATTTCTTTGCTCAGGAAATCAAGTCTTTGTTGTCATTTCGTGTCGGGGTACGTACACGCACTCGTGAGCCGTCCACCTGATTGAGAGCAAGACAGGTGTATAGAGCAGGACCCCAAAAGACAAACACTTTTCAACATGACAAACACAACCCGGCTTAAGCATCATAAACTTCAGCTCCTTTTTGGTGCACGCTTATAATTCGGGAATGGTCTTTAAAGAAGTGTTCAAATCAGTGAAAACTACAAAATGGAGTGACTCTTTCATATTAAAACTCTGAAGATAAGATCTGATCTGACATGACCTAACTAACTAACTAACTAGATGCCGAGGCATGAATAGACTGTCGGGAGCATTTACCTGGAGACAGAACAAAAGTCTTCTCCAGCTTTTAAGGATTACGCCCTCTGGTGTTGCAATTCAGAATTAACTCCTAAAACTATTAATCCTTTTCCACATTTGGCAAGCCTGAGTGAACGAGGGAGCGGCCATTCTCGAGACATCTACATGACAAAAAAATTCTGACAATACATTTGGGCCACAGGTGGGAATCAAACCCATGACCCCAGTATTAAAGTGGTCGAAGCAGGTTTGCGCCTTAGCTTGACATTGTGAGAGTTCATCAAGGTCGCTATTTCCGTTCACTTACAAAGCTCAATACACAATGTGCCCCATGTCCTTACATATACATCACTTGGGCCTCTCTTGAGTTGACAGACAATTTCAAATTACAGATGGTACAGTCCTCCCTTCTCTTGAAGAGAGCGGAACACGAGACTCGTCTTTTTATAAAAGACGAGAACGCCACTGTAAATAACTTCTGAACGTTCCATCCATATGCGAAGTCTAAAGCAAAAGACACAAAGCTACTACCAACGAAGGGCTTTCAAAACATCGCGAGGGAAGGAAGTGGGGTGGTTCGTAAAAACTTTTATAATGACAAATGAAAGTTATAAATAGCATCGCTGAGTCACTACGCGCCATACGCACTGGTCTGTCTATTCGTAATTGACTTACGAAAGATGAAACGGTTACAATCGAAACCGTTTCGTTCATTTCAGAATTTAACCATTTGAAACCCAGTGGTAACTATACGTACCAGCTGCTTTAACAATAAGTAAGTATGGGCTTTACCCACATGATGGATTTGGGTTTCATATGATTCTCAGTACAAACAGAGATTGTTTCCTTAAGCAGCGTCAACAAATTGATTTTTAACGTTGAATAACGTTTATAAAATCACGGTTACACTCGACGGAAACTGTAAGATGTAAGGTAACGCTGGTGTGTAACTTCCTCAAACGCCAATAACTCGAGACCTATGTAAGATAGAGAATATAAACCTTATGTAAATTAAAGAGTAAATAAAGGGCTTTTTGTACATGATGTTTACTATATTCTATAATGTATATTTTACACATTTTTTTAAATAATTACCCAAAAACATGTAATAACTATACCCTCGTTCCTTAACTTCAACCGCTTGCCACGTGTAAAGCCTAAGAGTTAGATCAGGACATATAACGAGTAAAATACGTAAATAAACACGAGCTTTTCAAATTTGCAAACAGATTTCAGATAACTCGTACGGTTTAGGAGTTATGGCCATTTATTTGGTAACAAAAAACGTTCTAGAGTGTTGAGTACATGACACAACACATAGATAAGCTGTCGGCGGATGTCACGTATAGATAAGATGTAAAGGTATACATTAATATGTAAATAAAATTTTATTTCAGTACAAATATACTTCTACAGTTATACGTTATTCAACGTTAACTAAGGAACCGCGGTTCCACTGTCAATTTTTTTAACTGAGACGCATTGATTTCTTTGACGCAATAACTGAGTTTTTAACTATTTCTAGACGAGCTTCTGTATCAAAGATTGAAGTTCATAAATGCTTCATCGCTTGGCAAATACTCAATCAAAAAATACGCTAGGAGACAGAACAATCTCGAAGAGAATTACAACGCTTCGCATAAATACAAAATCTACAATTGAATAAAAATTTCCTTGGATATTATCCATCGTCTAGTAAATATAAAACGTAAAAAACGTAAAAAAAACGCCGTTTCGGAGATGGGACTCTATCTCCGTCTTCAGGTTCCTACACAGTTGGGCCCACTAGATAGAGCTAATCCCTATCTCCGGAGATAGAGTCCCATCTCCGAAACGTCGTTTTTTACGTTTTATATTTACTAGACGATGGATAATATCCAAGGAAATTTTTATTCAATTGATTCTTCACCATTGTCAGGAAGTTTTAGATTTGATATACAAAATCTACAGTTAGTTAAAATTGTAATTAGCCTGTAATTTTACCTTGAGGCAGCATTAACAAAGGACACAGTTTCACTAATTATCTTTCGTAACTAGTACAGTATTACTTTATTCAATTGAATATTCTGCGACAATGTAGGGGAATATAATGCAAAATGGAACTGCGAGACGTTCCCCTGGAATCATTATACTTAACATTCATTTGTCAAACCGATCAAAGACGTTACAGAATTAAGGGTATGCAGATATTTGGCAACTCTGGCCTCTTAACTGGCTACATATTACGCAATAAACTTACTTCCGGTCATGAAAGTTAGCGAACCTTCCGCTAGATGTTTAGATAGTTATGTTCATCGTTAAGATAAATACAGACGAATAGCAAAGTGTTATATTATGAAATGGGAAAGTTGCCGCGTAAGAATGCGTGCCCAATAATATTATTAGTTCAATGTAATTGGAAAAGATAGTAGCATACACGACGGATTGGGTTGGGTAGTTCAGGGGAGGTCAAGGCAAGACAGCGGTAAGCCCTGGAATAACAGAAATGCAACGTGGTTAAACAAGCGAATAGCGATCTCGTGTCAGCATCCATTAAAGTTGATGTGCTCTTAAGCGCACGCATAACATGCGAAAGGGAATCTATAATTATATAGTCGTAAATTAAAAATAGCACGCCCCAAATAGACTGGCTTAATTACTGTTATTTTATATCTGTTATTCCCGCAAAAAAAAAAACTCGCGTTTTTAGGAACGTTTTTCTTAAACAATAGAGCGGTGTTTAATTTTCATTTCGAAAAATAAACTTACTATACAGGCGTCTGTCTCTGTTAAATATATTTTAATTAATAAACTGATATAAAACGGTTGTCTTTAAAAAGTCGATTATCATTTTTGTGCTGTTGAAAATACTGTTACTTCAAATTGTGGTTATGAGCGTAACAGTTCTCTGTGCTAACATGAAACAATGTTTCAAAAACACTTCTAGGCGACATAAGGTTTAAGGTCCGGTCCTGAAGATGGAGGCATTACGTTCCTCCGAAGCGTTGGTAACAACATACAAGATTACACGTCACCAGAAATCACAAGACTACAGGCGACTTTCTGTAGAGTTCCAATTTTATGTATCCTACCATCACTATGGGCAAACATTTGTATATTTTAACGTATATTCATTGAATATTATCCATTATCAGGGTCTCTTTTAGTGAGCAATTTGTTCCTTGTCACTACGTCTGGTGATAAAGTACAACTGTACCTAATCAGTTCCACAGTGTAGACACCAGAAGACTGAGGGCACACGACACATCGTGGACCGGAGTTCTTGTCTCGTACTCCTTCTACAGATATGGCGATAAGGTGTCTGCTCTCTGGGGCCAAAAAATGCCACAGAACAGAAAAAAAACATCGTCTGCGAGGAATCAAACCGATCGTCTAGCCGGTAAAAACAAAACATTATCAGAAATATATTTAAAAAAAAAACAAGTGAGAGATGCATAACTTTCGGTTCAATTGCAATGTTAAAGAAACGGTAAACAAATGGACAAGGATAGGGCAAAAGGATAATTTTGTTTCGTGTAAGTACATAAAATACAAACAAAACAGTTGTACTTCGTCTTCCAAGTGTCAAAAGTCATGGCAAACTGCTATAATCTCAGATGATTTGCCTCTAATAAGGAACATGTTTACTCCTAGCTTCCATTCTTTCCTTGTGTCTTCTCCTGTTATTCTGTGTACCAAAGTCATCAATTGAAGTGGATTCGCTAGAATTACAATATCTCATACGATGAGATGATAAAGTTGCGTCATATTGTGATAAATATATATTTGTTTAAATCTTGTCAGTCTAATCACAATAAAATTCCTATTAAATATTAAAATATTACTATAATTAACATTTAAATATTTAAAATATATTAAATGATGTGAAGTTGTTCTGTATGTACGTCGTGCTTAACATGATTTTGTGTGGGTGAACGTTTTGTTGTTGTTTTTGTATCATCCAGAAATGAAGTTGTGGAGGAGTTACGTCCATCTGGAAGTACTGTCGTGTTTGAAATATAATAATATAAATATAATATAATAATATATAATATAATATAAATCGAACATTTCGATAGAGAACATCATTTAATATATTTTAAATATTTAAATGTTAATTATAGTAATATTTAATAGGAATTTTATTGTGATTAGACTGACAAGATTTAAATAAATAAATATCTCATACGTAATTATATTCTGGCGGCTTTCAGTTAACACAAGTTATAATTTCTATTAAGTACAAGCACAGCACGTGATTATTTATTATCTAACTTGTGTACGTTACCAGAAGTACGTCTAAACTACTCTGCCCTAAGAAAAACCAGAAACTCCTATCGTAACGTAACCTAACCTGTCCGACATAGGAAATTTCAGAATCTCCTGACAGCGATATGAGTTTCCAGTTTAGACTAATTTCGGGGATTTCCAGTAGCACAGACAGAGGTATTTCCTAGACCAAGGGTTGCCAGCCTTGTGATAGCGGGTACCACAGTGCCCTCGAACTTCGAAGCGTTACTTAGTTTCGGCGAGAAGTTTAAAATATTCATAAGTTAGCCATTTCTTTGCTAATCGCTGATGATCGAATTTTTGTTCCATGAACAGAATCTCTTTTCAGTGCCGAGGAATTCTAAATACTGTATTATCCTCCGGAGCCTTACGTATCTGAAGCCCGTTTCGAAAGTTGCAAAACCACGTTGTAACTACAAGCTGATTTGCTGATTTGTCGTTTTGTAATACGGATTTCCCCTCACGGCGTGCTTACAAGTGAGTAGTTAAGTTCGTGTGTAAAAAATTATGACATTTTACAAGAAGAATACTTAATATTCTCTATGTATATGTATAAGATAGCGTACTAAAATAATGTTTTGGAAAATCTCTTAATATGAAAGCACAAAATGCAAAGTTAGTCGTAAGCCGGTTATTTTAATTAGCACATTTTTCAGCCGATTATGTGGTGATCGATACACTTAATAAGCTTCCTCTAGTCACCAGTCACCCCCC
>NW_019065023.1:23981-43209 GCF_000696155.1 Zootermopsis nevadensis
TGCCCCCCCCCCCCCCAAATGTTGGTGACCACTGAACTTCGCCATATAACAGCATGTTCTTCAGATATATGAACCATTCTTTTGCATAACAGGTAAAGCAAGCTCCTTACATGGTGATGAATACACAGTTTGGAAGAAGTGGTCTGTAACCCAAAGTACAACAGTGGTTTGTACATTTTTACTCTTTTTGTACCAACACTTGATAAGTTATATTTCATTGGGAATTAAATCAGACGAGGTGCAAGTAATGTCAATTGCATTAAAGGTCTAGTTCATGGAGAAACGTGTTTATCACATGATAGCCTCTACCAGTAGCAAACAAAGATAACGTTGTATTGCAACAGAACGTTTAAATCAAGTCTCCACTTACAAGGAATTATTTAAATTAACAATATTCAATGGCAGCTTTAAACAAGGCTTATTGCGGTATACGTGTACATAACTGAATCAGTATATACAAAGAAACAAAGATCCCGTCAGACATAAAATATTTTTAATATTAACAAAGTAGAATGAAAGATGTTTGAATCACTCAAGGTCATCTTCAGACCTTCACGGTCCTGTATCAAATTAATATCTTAAAGTGGATTTTTTTTAATTTCCTTCTATTTTGGCTACACTGACAGCTTACAAAATTTCGCATCGGTATCTAAACCGTCAGTCTTACACGGCCGTACAGAAATTTTCAAAAATATGGAATATTCACAAATAATTTTTTAAAACGTCGAGAGCCAAGCATCTTAAGTATACAGTGTAGTCAGTGTAGCCATGGATAACCAAGGTCGTGTGTTTTCCTCACACTCACTACTCCAGTTCATTCACAGCAAAAGAGTTTTCGCTGAGCGTCGCGGCATCTGAATTTATTAACACGTAATAACATTTGTATAAGTCAATATCGACAGATAAACGCGTGTGGCTGTCTGCCCGTCTAGCACAGAAGAGAGTTTCCCCTTGAGCAGGGAGGTATAAAATTATAGTTTCCTCAACGTTCATGATACGTAGTTCAGAGACGACATCCATCGCACAATAAATCTATAATCACTGTCGAACACAGTTGTGTGTAAGTGAATCAATTTCGTGGAATTTAAAAAAAAATTACGCTGTATAAGTAAATAAAATTAGTCATATTTTGTCTCAGCAGCCACGTGGCTAAGGCACTGCGGACTTAGAGCGACCGATCACTGGTTTTGTGGGTTTCAGCCCCCTACAGAAACAGCTCCTAGTTCCTTGTGTGATGGACAATTCCTTAACCAAGGTCAAGCGACAATTTAATTCAAGCCTTTAAGAAAAACACAGCTGCAACAAGTGACGATTAAGCAATAATAGTTAGTGTCTGTGGTTTATTCAACGATGTTGTCAGATATTCAGACTACATGTCGTCGAATGACAGGATGATTGATGATTAATGATTTTGAAAAGACGCGTAATACAACGGTCAACACAGTACCTTGTTATGATTTGCAAAGGACTTGGTACATATTTCGTTTTTGTCCTAATGTGTGGTCACAAGAAATGAACTTAAGCGCACAGAGTTTTTATTTCTAGACTACGCTCCTTACTTAGCGTGTTTTCTGAACACTGCAAAGGGCATCTGATACATTCAGCATGAAACTATGAAGACGGACTCCAGAACTGTATATAATTTATTATAAGGCTAAGCTTGCTTCTTATCGATCCACAGAGTGGAATATGGCAAAGATCGGGGTTAACCCAGGCACTGCGACAAGCTTATCGCTCCTTGCTTCGGAACTCCCACTCAATTCTCACACAAGACATCAATAAAGCTACTTGCTGCTATGGTAACTCACAGTGAATGGTATCCAAGTTAATTCGAGAAACGTACGTATGCTTCAAGAATGAATTAACCAGACCTAAAACATGTCTCAACACTCTTTACGTGGTGTCGGTCATCCATGTTTGAATAAACACTCTGGCAATTTAGACTACTCAAAATATAAGCATGATACACCAATTTCAATATTTGAAAAGGTATCACATTCATCTGTATCCAAATAATTCACTTAACGAATTTCGACAAAATGTTAATTTAATTTTGGTCCGTTTCGATCTAATACAAACCCAGTTTAAAAAAAAAAGCTCAAATCGAACTTCGTCAGCTTTCCCAAAAACAGTTTACCCCAAAAAAATTGTGCATGGCGTTACGGGTTTCCGTAAGACCTACAAATTTTACTTGAGTAGACTTAACAATACACAAAGAATAATTGTTTATGTCAACTCACTGTGATAAGATTTGCAGGATATCTTCAATGAATATCCATCAAGGTCAATTATGTATTAGTTACGCGAAACCACAAAGAACACGTTGTTTATTAAAGCTAATACTGCAACATTTATAATGAAAAATTCCTGTGTCTGCTGAACATACATTTACCTGGCTGAATATGAAGATCTGTTTCATCACAACGACGGGCAAAGGTAAAAGGTAAAGTTCCTTCTGTGGTTAATTTAAACCACACCATGAAGACGTATGGTGGAGCGGATAAAATAGCATCGCATTCCTAACCACTATAGCTTCACGCTCCGACCGCTTTAGCCCCGGAGCCGGTCTGGACCGAACTTCCAAGTAACGAGAAAGATTCCTGCCCTTGCCAGGAATCAAACTCGGTCTTCCAGCCTATAAAGTAGACACTAAACCACCTCAGTTTCGATAAATATATTAAATATAATTATTTTAAATGAGACGGGTTAACCGTACGGCAACCATCCTGAAAACATCGTTTCCTTTTCACATCCAGTATCACGAAAAAGGTATGTACGCCCTATTATGTGCGAAGTGTACATAACAGCTCACAAAAACATGTTTTAATACAGGAACCCGTCAACAAGCTTCGATTAGTATTTATAAGTTGCGTGATGTCTGTCGACTTGGAAATTAAAGTGTCTAACCAGGTCATATTCCTTGACCGAAGTTCCGACGGCTTTCCAAGGTATTTATCTGAACACGAAAGTGCTAGACAAATATTCAAGAATCAACAAACTGGCCTTCAAATTGTCATAACACTCGTAACAAGTATGACAACAAGATTTATATTTCTCTAATGGATATCCTTCTGAGTTAAGATACACTAACCGTTATGCTTAAAAGTTTTACTCGTCACATTATTTTATACTGAGAGTTGAGACAGCGATGTAAAATGGCCACACGTGGCCGGTAAGAAGATTCTGCCCGGTTACCAGACTAATTAAATATTCAAAATATCCTCGGTTCGATGTCAGCAGACTCCATCAATTCTAAAATACAGAGTAACAAAAATCTGGTCACCAGTAAATAAAACATACGTTGTGTCCTCTCGTCAAGGATATCGACTTTGCCCTCCTTATATGTATTCAGAAGGGTCTGTCAACAAAATGGCTGGTTTACAGAAGACTAAATTCTTACACTTACTGGTGTTCATGCGCCCAAATGTAACCGCATCTCTGTGCTGATTAGAATCAGCATTGCACCCAGTATTTTATGCTGTTAGATTAAATATCATCAAATTTCAAATGTGTCAAAAACAATTATGCCTATTCACGGGTCGGACAGAAGCGAGGGCCCCTAATTGGAAACAACTTAACACAATACGTGGTTTTACTTTTATCCCAGGTTTCGTGGAATTATTTCAATACCTTCTTCATTCCTTGCTCTGACATCATCACTTACACAAGAGACATAAAGTGTATTTCACAATTACTACATTCCACGAAAGTTTCAGGGTTTGTGTTGAATAATTAACTCATTTGCAAAAGAAGTCGCTTCCTTTAAAGACAACAGCAGACAATTAAAAACTATATTTAACTGTGGACGTCTATTTTCTTGTAATTTATTCTATAAAATATTCTCAGGTAACGTGTACAAGGCGATATTAAAAAAGGAGAAATGCTTGATCTCAATCTGAAACCTGCGATACGCCTTGGCCGATTTCTGATTTGAATAATTACACGTCATTTCTCTGCAGTTCAAACTTCCCATTATACATAAACTAGGTAATAAAGTATCAATGCCTGCTTTAAGACCGAATTAATATTGCACCGTGTTTATTTATGAACAACTCGTGGAAAAGAAACATTGCGCTTTGCAATGGGTTTCTCTTACAAACCACAATCTCGCTTTTCAAGTGGCATTTCTAATTTCTTTCTGCACAATTTATCATAATATCGTTTATTAAGTATTTTTCCTATGGCGAGGCACAAACTAGCGAATGGTGGATCACAGGTGCAAACAGCTGTGAGATCCTGACATTTCCACGGCTGTGAACACTAAGATGGCTGTCTTCTGGGTTGTTGGTGGCGTGTAGCCTGGTAGAAGTTTTACCGACGTTCCAGAGGTACATGGTGCCTCCACCATCAGGGCGTAACCCAGAAGACAGCAATCTGCAAATTTTTCCACTCATTTCAACGTTCGTTTCTTCATTCACACGTAAATAAATAGATTCTACTAAACTCTATTATAGTACCAGGAGATTCACCTCACTGGCGTCACAAAAGTAGCGTATGAGAACCTATCTTGGGAGAGTTCAATTCAATTTACAGCTTTCTTTGGATCCGTTTTAATATTATCCTTCCACAAATGTTATTCGAATGCTGAACAGTAGGGTCCACAGTGCTGGGCAGTCCATCCCATGAGCTGCAGTTCTTGGTGATTGTGAAATATCACCGCGCCGTTCCAACCTATTGTTCGAGTGACTGGACGTCCTTGGCCCATATCGTCGTCAAACGACGGGCCGGCTTCGCTCACAAGCGCTCGTCAACCATGTGACAATGGTAGAGGTTCACACGCTTCTTCGCCATTCACTTTCAGCAACCATTTATCACCACTCCAGTTGTGATAATTCATCTCCAAAACAAAGGCACTGAGAATTTTTTTTTTACACTTTACATTTGCTCGTTTCCTTTCTCGGTTACATTTCAATAATACATTATGGGAGAAAATACCTTGAAAAATTGTTATTTTTTGCAGAATTTTGATTACTTAATATGAGTTGGTAGCATAAGGATCAAATGTACATCGCCAGCACACGAGTAATTTATTTATCGATCAGAGTAACTGTTGATTCTGTTAGCCAGTGGTTAACAGAGTAATGACATTTCGTATTCCATAAAAGAGGGAAATTTGATCAGCTGATGATACTTCAGCATCTTGAGAACTCTACTCCATTAAGTTTGTTTCTTTCCCACAAAAATTAAATCCAAGATCAGCAAAGTTCTTAATATTGGCGAAATGAATGCTACGTTACACCAAAATAATAGCTTACAACAAATTATAACAGACTTTTCAGACATCCAAATTTCCAGGAGCTAATATTTTTAAAATGCTACGTAAGATCTGTTTCCATATTTTACATAAGCTATTTTTTTACTGTACTATGAATTGAAATTTACAATAAGTTATTTCTGAGGTTGTTCAAAAAGTCGTAAGGCGTTTGAAATATATCTCAGGTCAAAAATCACTATCAGACCAAAGCTCATCTAAATAATATATTTTTTTATTTATTTATTTAGTGTTCTGTCTGACGACAGGTCCATTATTCTGCCCAAAAGAGTTCGCCAGTTTTCCCTATTCTCAGCTTCTCGTATCTAAATAATATTAAAAAATAAATTCCTACCTCAAGGATAACACAACGCGTCTCCATTACAAAGATAACTGGTTCATACAATTGAAGAAATTATGTTTGGGCGAAATGCAGAGTTACAGAAAGATGATGCAGGTGGTACATGTAGATGATATTAACCATTCAGAAAGCAGTGAGGTAGAATTTAAAAGCTTAAAGCCCCTCCACTGCTCATACTAGTAATTAACTGCAATTATAACCGCGTCATTGATTGCTTTAGAAGCGTACAGAGGTTGATAAGAATAAACCAGGAGCATGCACATTTCCGACACAAATGAAGCGACATGTACCTTTGATTTCGGCGATATGGGAATCATACTCAGAGCGACTTCTGACATATTCCAGTTTTGCAGCCATATTATGGAAGGACTGGGTTCGATACTCAGAATACCATTCGATGCTGCTTGTAGATCCGGGGCGACTTCCACCCTCCCCCTCAGAGGCGCCGGCTTGCTGAAACCCCTCCCTAGTTGGAGACCTCCTCAGACATTCTTCAGACGGAAATCTCCCAGCCAAGGACGTTACTGATGAAGACTTTGACACACTTGTATGATAGCCATTGGCACTAGGCTGACTATGACTGACTGTGTGATAAGCAGAATCATCTTGGAGGATACGTTCCTCTGATGGTGTTCGGCTCATCGTGGATTCTGAAGATGGAGCCCCTGAGCCAGGTGTGGCTGGTAGTACAGTGGTAATTTCCCGGACAGATTTGTGCACTGTGATTCTTTCGAATTTGACAACCTTTGCACCTCCGCCCAGAAGATCTCCTTCTTCGACGACACGTTCAAATGTTTCTTCGAAAGATTCGCTGTTGTTGCTGCTGCTGTCTGTGGACGCGGACCTGAGACGAGGACCGCCATCTCCGCCGGTACGCGTGGACCTCAGCTTCACACGCTCTCTCTTGACAGGACTCTCAGATCGCCGGCGAAGTTGCTCTTCCAGCAAACGACGCTCGATCTCGGAGGCGTCGACGAACAGGGAGCTGTCGTCGACGTCGATTCTCCCTTTTTCCGTAACCGTTTCGGTAGACGGTGATTTCGTACCGGACCAAACCTGTTCGTAGAAGGTGACTCTGTCTTTCAGTCTCTTGGGTCCCGAGGCACCTTCCGATAATGTGGTGGGACGAGTCCTCTGCTGCGGTGTTCCTGGTTTTCCTCCACCCTGATCAACACTTCGCCCGTCACTCTCTTCTGTTGTCTCCATAGCTCTTCGGTGCTGTCAAATGACAATGCCGAGAGTGTCTAGCCACCAGTCATTCTGACATAAGGTAGGCTGAACCCCACCTTATGAGTATTAAACGTTTACCTTACAACACTATTGCTTTCAGACAACTAAATATTCAACAAAGTTCAATATTAAATACTTGAAGCCGGTTTAAGGGAAATCCTGATTTTCTAACGGGTATAAGCTCCGAAACGCACACCACGAAAGCCGGTTCGATACTGGCTTATTCGAACCGGTACTCCCTCTATCAAAACTACATTCCATCTCACTCTTCCCCACTCTGCTTCTCTCTGTCCCTCGATCTGACCCCGACAACTAGGCAGCCAGGCACACTACTGCTCAATACCACGTGACGTAATGAAAGTGTGCGCGCAACTACAGCGTGTGAGGTGTGTCTGGAAAAAGTGAAATTATGTCAGTGTTACGTTTAGCGCCATTTCGCGAACGAACTATGTAACTTCTCGAAATTAATGTATTTTTCGATAAAATATTGGGTCTGCATGAAATGTATTGCTGCAAACAAATTGCAGGTTTGTTTGTGGGACATTTAATGACGCTGTCAGTATCTCACACTATATAGTATCGAATGATTAATTGGTAAGGACGTAGAAGGAAGCGGACGTTGCCTTACTGAAGGTACTATACCGGAATTTTCCAGGAGCATCGGAGAAAAAGCACCTCAGTCAGGATAGCCGGTCTGCGGGTCGAGATTTTGACCAGGGACGTCCCGAATAAAAAACAGTTCTGACCACTCGGAAATCGTCTTGGTGTATTTGGTTACATTCCTACGGCACATTCGACAATTTTGTCTACGTTACAGTCACGTGCCAGAGATGTAGCTTCAAACAAGCACGGCTGTTTCCTTCCGAAACTTTCTCTATTCACCATCATTCATATCTCTTTCCGAGTAGAATACGAACTGACACATTGGTTGTACGGCTGTTGCCAGCACAGTGTACACATGAAGGTTGGCAACATTGGTGGTGATAATGGAAGCTAAACACAACGACGCACTATGGTCGTGACAGCTTCACCTGCTGTTCTCACACGAAGAGATAAGTGCATCTGAGAATCAGAATAGCGTAAATCCAAATTCAGCAACATTTTAAACGAACTACAAGCTTATAAAGAATTAGAAGTTTTACAGATAAAATGGTAGCATTATTCTGCTCAATATTCCGGCTTCGTTTTCTGTAGTTACAGGGTTCGAATCGCTGTTCGAAGGCAGGATAGCCTAATTAAAATTCGTCGTCGTGGGTTTCCTCAGTTTATGCAGCAAATGGTGTAATATACTAAAACAGGCCACATCCTTTCCGATTCGTCATTCCAAATAACCCTACAACTGGATTTCATATAACACGTACCGTAGAAAAGTCGTCAAATATACAAAAACCAAACATTTTTATATTCCGAATCTCAGACGAGTACCAGCTGTCCCAGCTAGAGTTTTCCCAAGGTACATTCTTAACATGCACACGTGTATGCAGTGACTGGCTGGGCAATCGGGTTTCGATCCCCGACAGAGGCACCCACCCAGCCTGCTCTCCAGAGGGTACTGGGGTTCTTTCCTGGGGGTAAAGCGTTGACCACTCACACCCCATCTAGCGCCGAGGTTCGAAATGAGTACGATCTAGACCTCCTTTCCCCCAAGTTCCAACACTTGCATGTAAGGGGGTGCGTGGCATGCATGTATACAATAATTATTATCGGTTATAATGAATTAGAAGTACCCATAAGTCTGAAAAGTTTTATTTCAACCTGCAATTTATTATAACTCAATATCAGTTATCAATGAAGATTTCTGTCTTCTGGGTTGTTGCGCTGTGTAGTCTGGTCGATGGTTACCGACGTTTCAGAGGTCATACTGCCTCCGTCATCAGGGGGACAACCCAGAAGACAGAAATCTTCATACTCACCGCTGTGAAAATCTCAAATCTTACATCGAAAATTAGCAGAAATTACAAAAGTGCAGGAGGGCTGGCTTAAGCTATTGGACGCCACATACTTGTTCTCACAAACGTTCACACGTATTTTCAATATATTATAACCTGCGGTTAAAAATATGAGGTCGTGTACAAGTATCGGCTATGCCAAGCTGTGTATTTCAGTCTCGCTTTAAAGAACTGGCGTCAATGATCTCTTGCAAAGTTTTGGCGTGGGTTTGAAAGAATCTTGTTGCAAGGAATTACACTCGCTTCAAGATTGCGTTTAATCCTCAAGATTTAGTCTAGACATACGCCCATACGCAGTAACGAAGAATAAAATTCTGTTCTTCAACTAATTACGACCAGTCATATTATAAAAGTAAGCGCATCATTTACACTGCAACAAATACAATCAAAGCTAAACCGCTTTAACGACATGTGAAATTTACATGTTGGTTTGCTTTACTGTGTTGAGTGTAAAGTTATAAAACCCTAAAAGCGTGACAGGGTATCAGTTAGGATATTACAACAGAATCGTCTGCACTTCGTTGAGTTATCGTAGAAAACATCGTTCTGATGAAAATGTAAGATTTGAGAGCAAAAGAAAGTTTAGTATAAACTTTGTAGTTTAACCTGAAAACACCCAGGAATGCTAAAATGTACATCAAAGGCCAGAATTTTTAGTAGCTGCTAAGCAGGCTTGATGTTCAGGACAAAGAAAAAATGCATGTCATTTCATATGCATAAACCGTATCTCTCTTAAGTATCACAAGGTAAATATTACACCATGAAGAATGTGTCAGGTAACAGTCTATTTATAAGAAATAAAGCACGTTTACAATACACAATTAAGCTGCATAACACGTTCCAGGATTAAGAGCTCTGTCTGTATGCAATCAAGACGTGGGGCTTCAAAGCGCACAGCTCTGTGATATTTGAGATTACACCTAAATGTATGCAGTAGTGTCGAAGTCAGTTGGCCTATGTAAGTCGGAATAAAGTTGTAAATACATGATTTATTATAGGTTTGACATAAAAAAATCTTTGATGATTACAGTCTGATGTCATAACAAACGGCTACGACAGATAATCTAACTACAAGAGGTTGGTCGTTTCTTGTCTAAGATTCTTATCGCAGATTTAGAAAGTAGACCTACTAAATCCACTTCATAACTGTGGTTTATTGTATGTAAGCGTGGCTTGAGGTTCTAGACTGGTTTAATCTGGCTCACGACATGGACCAGAGGTGGGTTTGTGATAACACGGTAATAATTTACACGTTCCATTAAGGGCGGGGAATTTGTTGACAAGCTGAATGACCTTTTTTCACTGAGTTAGTTAATTATCGCCCCTGGAGGTCAGCTACAGGGCTGTCTTCAGTCCTCCGGATAAATACCGTAGTAGCATATTCAATTAGACGACAGATTCATTTCATCTCCTTTCAAATTCATTATTCACTAACGATTTTAAACAATAAGCTAAGCAACTAAAAAAATTAAAATAATCCAGAAGAAAATAAAATTTGTCAGGACTATGAAAAGTAAAAAAATATATAATTTTTCCAATTGAAGCCTCCTAAAGCAATCTTTATTACGAATTTATCCACCACGCAGCTACAAATCTGTATTCTCATCTCTGACAACCTGCCTCTTAAAATTCCAAATTCAAAGGAAGAAACGTAGTGGTCATAAACTTGACATTTTAAGAGAATCAGGAGTAAGTGACCTGTTAGGCCTATTAGTTTATAGGCTACAAAAACTGTCCTACATTTATTGCAGGTCAACGATCAGGACTGCTGCTGTCGAGATTTAAATAGCATAACTTCCGATTCCGATACTTCTTGAAAGCCGCCATGTTAGTTAATAACGTGTTTTCACTGTTACGACACATCACTGCCCGAAAGATATGAAATACAACAAATATTCCGAAGTGAAATTATATCTTTGCACCTGGCGTCCCCTTGCACTTGGTATGTGTCAGGACAAAGACCCCAAAGTTTGAAAAATAACACAGAACGAAATCAGCTACTTACTTGAAAGATCTGCACACGATTAGCTTAAGTTTTCTTTGGCACCACCCCCTGATGTCTAGCAGCCAAAACTTTGTTTGTTCGGTTTTTTTTATAAGGTTCAAGTAAGGTTAACCTGACTTCAGTGATGTCCTTCACAGTACTGGGACTGAAATCAAGGTTTCGTTCTGAAATGCTCTATACCTACAGCAGGCCTTTGGGCTCCGTAAAATGACGCAAATCTCTTGGCTAGCTGAGCGTAGCATCAGCTTCTTAACATGGTCTCTGCTCCATGGAGTTAGTTAACTTTTAATAAGATTGGCCTTCTAACTGTATAGCCCATTTCAGAGTTCCTGCACAGCTTTAAAATACTGCTAGAAATAATTTCTCAAAGTGCTTCAACACTTATCTATTATTCTAAATGCCTCAAAGCGCTTCAAAATAAAACTCGTCCAGGGAAGTTTCTCAATTTCGAGAATATTAAAAAATCACAGAGGGATAAAACAAGGATAATGTGATGTTCGATCACTGGAAAAACGTCGCTTTAACAAAAGCAGACATTTTTATTATTGCGACGGGGTGAGATTGTTTCTCTGTGGAACTGCGGTCGCTAATGGACCATTGCCTGTCCCCCAGCTGATACGCCAGTGAATATGGAGCATATGGAGCAACGGTGGGATAATACTGACGGGAAATCCACATTGATAGCGATGTTCATTATGAATGACGTAGGTATAGAAGTTCACGGGAGACTTTCTTTTTCGACATATTAACTTCCTGAAGAAAATGCTCTTGGCAAAACTTGTATGATTTCCAATACATGAAAGCAGATTTCAGGATCCTTTACTGAATACAGCAAATTTTGCCGGCAACAACATCAAAATTTTCGGTCATCAAAGTGTTATGAGTTGCTTTAACATCACAAAACCAAACCAACTTTCAGGAAAACCGCACCACGTGTTTGCGAGTTTTCTTTGTTTGTGGGGGACACACACACATACACAATATTGAAAACACGCTGGTCTAAAGATTTTATTTCCACACACTAAAAGAATCTAATAGGTTAGAAAGTCCCAATCACCCATCTGCGTAATCGATGATGGGGTGTGATTAATTTTCTTTTTCTGTATCATTACGCTCAAATATTATTTTTGTTAAATATATTTAATAATATAAATATTTTTGTTAAATATATTTAATAATATAAATATTTTTGTTAAATATATTTAATAATATAAATATTTTTGTTATTTATACTTTTGAATCAAGCAGTGTTTCCTTCTTTATTCTTCTGCTTATTTACTTAGTCGTTCTGTTCCTTTAAGTTCGTGTACGTGCTTAGCTACCTAATAACTGCCTTTGAGTTTCTGTTAATCAGCCCTACTGTTAAAATAAGAGCAAACTTTATAGCCTGCAAGCTGCATTACTGGCTTCTGCCATCTTTAGACGTGACCAAGTGACCACAGCACTGCAACAGTTCGTGTTGTGCAACGGGAAAGTACACAAGACACATAATGAAGTTTCCGAGTTGAGGCGCGGCTCTGACGTAACTCGAAAATTAAAAACGACTAGAATGCATTTTTATACCGATATACTTCAGAATGGAAAAGATGATCCATGTTTTTCCTCGACATTTACAGCGACTCCCTACATGGGTTTCAACAGTGAGTCCCTGCAAGCGATACGAGCTCTGTATTCAACGTTGCGTATCCCAACAGACCATCATCCTCTTACTCCAAACCCTAAAGCAGGCATTTATTTTTTATATGAAGAATTTCTAACAATTTTGGCATCTAATCATTATCTGAGCACTCTGAGATTCGATGAATGTGTCTTTCAGACTACGAGAGAGTTCTCCTCTAACGTGGCTATGCATGAGCGAGTCAGACACCCCGTTGTAACTCTGTTTGACAGCGGTTGTAAAAACTCAGCACCTGCCATATTATAACGTAATTACATCTCACCCCATGAGTTGCGTGATACATACAGAATGTATAATATTTCTGTCGAGAAACCTTGGTACGTTCACTATATTTACCAGCTGATGGTACTCTAATAATCAATACGAAGTAAGGGAGAAACATGCAGGAAGACACGGCAAAGAAGATAGAAAATCATGGGCGTGGTTCATATTCAGAGAGATGCAGAATTCTGTTCAGGATAAAACTCTGAAAAGCATTACACCTCTCCCTGAGACGACAGATATGAGTGGCACGTCTGCTTTACGTAGGATGATGAACTGACAATTTACTTTTTAATTTATTTGCAATAAAACCCCAAACGGAATTAAGGAGCTTTAAAAAATAGCTTCTTCTTCTTGAATACACTGTTTCACATTTTATGTAAAAAAACATTTTTTTATTTATAAACTCTTCATGGAGAACAAATCGTTGATTTATTGTCCTCCTCGCTGAACTACCTTTCAAATATGTAATTGCACAGAAAATGTACTGATCAATAGCTTGTTTATGCAGGAGTAGACCTATCTGTGTAGGGTTTTAGATATTCGCGGCGGCTAGACCCAAAATTCCTGTCTTCTGGACTGTAGCGCCGTGGAGTCTGGTAGATGTTTACCAACGTTTCAGAGGTCCTTGGAGAGTTCGCCCTGGACGCAGTTAGGATCTCTGAAACGTTAGTAAACATCTACCAGACTCAACGGCGCTACAGCCCAGAAGACTTGTCATATTCATAGTCCTCGAGAACCTTAACCTCACAGAAGTCGTTTTGTTCAGATGACGAGTTCCATTCCGAATCATGTGAAACACCGCAGAATTTTGAACGTAAATCGAACCTGGATATTAAATATGGCGCCGACTCTGCAATCCTACTTCGCTACGTCATCACGTTTTGTGCGTTTACATTAACAGTTGCCACACCAGTGACGTAATGTTGGAAGTAGCCATGACACGTACGATTCCTTCAATAGGCCGGCTACTCACTGTTACTTAACGTTCTATTTTTAAAAATGATCTCAAAGCTTCCAACAGTTGATATTTTATAGACACTATCAAGCAAACATCTAATACTATGAGGTGAGTGAGCACGAATAATTGAATTGTCGACCGGAATTCGCATGGGAAATTTAACAGACGTGTTCATTCAGTACATAGGAAGTCCTTCGGACAAAGAGAACATTTGATGTGTTTTCGCAACAGAACTGTCAAAGGATGCAGAAAACTTGGGAAAAAAAGTGATTAAATTATTCCTCTGTAACAGGAAGGAATATAAATCATATGGATTTCTTCACCAGTTTGTCGTCATTGATAACATATTCGACCTACAGATATACGTACAAATGACAGCTGTGGTTTTACTGATTGTAATTAAATTTGGATCGGTTCATATGTACATACATCTAACGTGGACTACGTCCGGAAACTACGCATTGTACTGAACTGTTTCTTATCGATTCAGTATGAGTAGAACCAAGATAAATACAAATAAATAAACGTACAGCACAGTACATCAGTGCCATGAACGTTTCATAGAATATGCCGTTGATGACTGATTAACTTCGTCATCATGTGCAGTTTAAAACTTCCAATGACAATAGATAAATAACTTGGGGAAGTATAAACCTCAGACACGGGATAAGGATTACGATTATTTAGGGCGATCAGACAGACGGCCCGCGGCTCACATCCGGTCCAAGACCATCATCATCCGCCCTCCATCATCAGGGCGATCAGGACCTCTGAAACGTTGGTAAATTTCTACCACACTACATGGCGTAACAATCCAAAAGATGGCCATCTTCAGACTCACCGCCGTTAAAAACTCAAATCCTACTAAGTCTTGCAAATGACAACGTTTTCATCTAAACAATTACTTTAACAATTTTAATAAATTTCTGTTATTATGGTTAGTTGCTAGGACAGACATTTATTGATCGGTGGAACATCCTAGCTTTCAGGAAAATTAGATCTCCTAATGGAGAGCGCACAATCAAGAAGATGATCTAAGGTTACAGTATAGATAAACTGCCATTTATTTAATTTCGACTTGTTTATTACTGGCGATAACACATGTGGGAGAATGATAGACTAAGTAAGCGGGGGATATCAGACGATCAGCCTCCTGAAACCGTGTCAAGGACGTTAATTATTCCCCCCTCTTCCCTATCATTTATCTCATTCCAGTTGACTCTGTGAGTATAAAACATCATCACATTCTTATATCTTCAATTAGAAGAACGCTACTGTTCGAAATTCAATCTTCAGAATGATTAATTGATTTGTGAATGAACCCACTTTGAGCTTTAAAGACCAGGGCATAGATTGGTAATAACATTAAAATTAATCTTAAAAAAGCAGTGTTTTGAGAATATTGACTGGAAGACGTGATTAGCTTGCAAAAATTATGGCGTGACGGAAGCTTTCACATTCGAGTGGTCACTGCATTTCCATTACTGTCACAGTGACATATTATAACAGCTGCCAGACAAATTATGGGCCTAATAAGAGTCGTGTCATCAGGTCACGGTCGACCACAAAGTTTAACATTTTCTTAAGGCTTTTCCCTCTGGGTGTTGCTCTCCAAAACCAGATCCTCGCTCCTCCTACTGAAGGTTACTCCCACACATCAAATTACGTAACAGCACAGAAATCCCTGGCGCCTTGTATTTTCATCCGATGCGTTTTGTACGTACGTTCCTTACAATACGCCTGCTTTGTCAATTCGCATGAAAAAAAAAATTCCAGAGATCAGAAAACACGCTTTAACGTTTACAGGAACTGACAGTAATTATCGCTGTGAGAAACTGTAGACAGCAGCTTAAGAATAAACTTAAAATTAAGATTTAAGACACTTGAATCAATAAACTGTAACCTGACATCCCACGGTTCGATAAAAAAAAAGGGTGAATGTGACCCCAGGTCTGGAAAGGGTTGCCACCTGCCTTACATGCAGTAAATTCAGTTCATTCTGGTTTAATCGAACTTGATGTAATGCCAAGTAATTGTCCATGACCAACATTTAAATACAGTAATAAATAGCCTTTTGAAGCCTAAGCTCGTCTAAATAATGTTTAAAAATTCTGACCGTACCGCAAAGAAAACACAGAACTTCAAAGTTACAAAGATCAAATGGTTAATGCTGTCCACATTTTTACACTGACAATCATTCAAAACCCATAAATCAAACCTGCAGGGTTATTGATTGTTAAAGCAGGTGGTACATATAGTTACCACTCGACTTTAGAGGGTTAAACTGTAAAATCCAAAATCTGTATTCTTGTAACATACACCAATGATCAAATCAAAATACTTTTTAGGAGTTTTACTACAGCCTGCCAAGAAAATGCAATTCAATGTTCGACTCCCTATCTCCATTAAGGACAGTGTTTATTGACAAGGTAACAGTTTCTGTTCTGTCCGCATTCCAGAAAATAAATAGTTAGAAAAAAATTGTTAAATATAATGTTCAAAGCATTAAAAAGAAATATTTAAATTGAAGCTCAACTTGTAGAATCTTTCTTAATACGATGATTATTTGGGAAAAAAAAACACCCCCAAATTATTAAATCAAACAAACTAGCAAGTGGGGTTAAATATTTTCACTCCAGATAGACGCAGTTTTAACTGAGACGTTGTAACAGAAAATAGTGGGAAGACCTAACCCACAGGCACAATGCGCCAACTGATCTACGGCCGTTCTGGAATTGCACTTTTGCGTTAAGCTGTTTTTATTCTTAACTACAATATAAAAACCAGGCTATAATAATTTGTTACAGAGGTACAATCTCATGGCAGATTTAAAAAAAGCCATTTTTTTGTCATGATTATTTCTACATAACCGTAGGTCTCTGAATGATCATACTCATGTCATACTGACTTCACGGTCAGGTGAAAAAAAGGCAAAGGTCACTACAATATCAATCCAAGGAATTGCAGAATAGAGGCCTTTTAAATGTTCAAGGCCAAATCAAGGTCACATTTCTTATGCTTACTTCTGGCTACAGCAAGTATCTTAGTGAACATACGGATGTCAAGTTGAGTTCACAAATAGGTAATGAACATGTGAAACATTCGACAATGTCTGACGACGTTAGGCGTTGACTAAGGTTATATTTCAGTTTGGTTTGGTTACGTTAGGTTGGGTTCATTGAGTTGGGTTAGGTTGGGTTGTGTTACGTCATGTTTCGTAACAATACTTTGCGTTGCATGATTTCATCCTTAATGTTTTAGCGTTTTATATGGTTTAGGTAAATATAGGTCAACGATGTCAATGTCAAGTGACGTTCAGTTCAATATCAACCATAGGTTTTGCTGAATACACTTTTAAAATGTTCAAAGTCATATTAAGACTAATTGTCCTGACATTTATTTTTGAGGAACTGTAGGTAGGACAGGATAAACCGATTATGGCCGCTGACCTTGCAGGGAGTGCCCAGTATGCGGACCTCTCAATGAAGGAAGGAAGGAGTTTCCGTCGGTCAGTACAGTCTGTGTTAGTTCAGCAGTGTAGAAGCCTGATAATTGTTGTCTTGTGACTGTACTGTGTTAACAACATGCCACCTGTTCGTTGCAATCTCCTTTCTGGTCATTGATAACGCCTCGTATCAAAACACTCAGCCAGACAAACCACCGACGTCATAATCAAAGAAGGACGAAATGTAAGCCTGGCTATTGGAAATAAACATCCCGTTTTGTGACAAAGTGTTGAAAGCTCAACTGTACGATTTAATCAAATTAAATAAGTCAAAGAGCAAATAACATGTGATTGATCAGATTTTAGCAGACAAAGAACGTACTGTGCTGAGACTTTCGCGGTACAATCCCGATTTAAACCCCATGTAAAACAATGGGTTGCAATCAAGAACAAAACGTCTAAAATTAAGGACGTCGAGCATCTTTGTCGCCAGAGATTCGAAGAAATTGGGCAAGAGGAATGGGATAATATATGACAGCATGTGGAAATACTAGAACAGATTTATTATGAGCAAGAAGGCATACTCGAAGACTCTATTGAACGTAATATAATTGAAGACTATGGAGTGAACAGTAGCAGCGGAAAAGATGAATCGAGTGATGTCAGAAAGCGATGGTCTGTGAGGAGTGGAAGAATTGGAAGAGGACCGAAGAGTTGTGAAGAGACAGAATTATCTAACACTCTCTGCAGTGTTAACTTTCTAGTGAAGTGTAGTGCAGTGAAATTGACATTACTGTGTTACATACCGTGGTGATATTTTATTTGGAGCGTACTGTACGCGGCCTGCTGCCATCCCTTCTAGCAAACATCTGGTACGTGACTCGCTCCGAGGTTTGAATTCACAAAGTTCAGCGGCCAAAAACGCTGGAACGCAGCATACGTAGAGCTCGGTTAATTTTGGCAACTTTGCAATACGTTAGATGTCACGACAGGTAAGGTTAGGTTAAAAAAATGGGTTAGGTTAGGTTGGGTTAAATTAGGATGGGTTTTGAAAATATTGGGACGTTTTAACACTTATGGCCAAAATTCGTCACGACCTTACGGTACGTCACGCCTAGTCACGCTTAGACAAACTTTTCAAATCTTCGCCGTATTATACCACCTATAGGGACCTATCGTCACGCTTTTATAGCACGTCCTTGTCAGGCTTGGTCACGTTTCGACACATTTGGAGATCATTTTCACGCCGTAAACGCAGGTAACGCTTAGTCACGCCTAGTCACGATTTGGCACGCGTGCTCAATAAGTCACGTTTCGACACGCCACTTATGCGGACGCTTTTATAGAACGTCACGCCTGGTCACGTTTAGTCACGCTTTGTCACGCTTTGTCACGCTAGGTCACGTTTCGACACATTTGGTAATTCCTTTTCACGACGTGAACGCAGGTCACGCTTAGACACGCCTTAAATTGCATTGGCACGCGCGGTCAATAAGTCACGTTTCGACACGCTTAAATTATGTTACGAACGGCACGGTTAATTTTTGCTACTTTACAACGCTTTAGATAAAGTTACGAGAGGTAAGGTTAGGTTAGGTTGTTTGGGTTAGGTTAGGTTAGGTTAGGTTGGGTTAGGTTAGGTTAGGTTAGGCTACATTAGGTTAAGTCTGTTCAGTGGATTTTGTTAGGGTAGGTAACGTTTTGAAAATTTTGTGACATTTTGACACTCATTGCCACAATTCGTCACGACCTTTACGGTACGTCACACATAGTCACGCCTGAGCACGCTTGGTCACGCTTTTCAAATCTTCGTCATATTTTAACACCTATGGGGACCTCTCGTCACACTTTTATAGCACGTCACGCCTAGTCACGCTTTGTCACGCGTTAGGCTAGGCTACGTTAGGTTAAGTCTGTTCAGTGGATTTTGTTAAGGTAGGTAACGTTTTGAAAATTTTGTGACATTTTGACACTTATTGCCACAATACGGTTCGACCTTACGTTACGTCACGCCTAGTCACGCTTTGGCACGCTTGAGCACGCTTGAGCACGCTTGGACACACTTTTCAAATCTTCGTCGTATTTTC
>NW_019065820.1:4216-17115 GCF_000696155.1 Zootermopsis nevadensis
ATGATGAATAATGTTATAAGGAAGCAAATCTCCGGATATAAACCTTGGGGAGTTTCTAGGTCTAAAAAATATATACTGTTTATCGAAGTATTTATTACATAGATGTTTCTATATGAATTTTGTTTGTGCTGATGACAAAAATGAAACCGGAAAGATAAATTTCGCCAGGCAACACACTAATCAGTGAGTTATCTTGCAAATGATACTTGACAAAACTGTTATTTACAGAATATAAAATCAATCTGGTGAGTATGGACTGGATGACCAGGTTTTGACTGCGGTCAAGGTCACAGATTTTCTCTGCTACCGCATCCATGTCATTTCTGGGGTCTACCAGTGTAATTTACAGTGTCCGTGTGAAGTTAAGGTTGGTATTGAAAAAGGAGAGTTTTTAAGAGACTTGTATTGCCATGTACTTAACTTCGATATTCGTCACCGTTTTAAAAAAATCATGGTAAATGTAACCACCCACAACGAAGGTTTTTCTTTACGGAGAAATACGTACGTAAGATTAATACAAGATAAGAGGTTCACTACAGCACGTACATAAAATTATCTCATTTGTTATGTGATCACGTAGTTTACGCTACTTTTGATACGCGTTTGAGTAAATAGGTCTCTGTTCAATTATCTTAGCACTTTAGTTTTCTCTCATCTTCCAACAACCTGTCCAGTCTTCTGCGTTCTCCAGAAGTAAATGGATCTGGAATTAAGTGAGGTTTTTGGAGTCGGAAACCTTCGCTAAATATACGATGTATTTTAACGCCATCCAGAGCTCTGAACTGCATCAATTCCATATTGCCAAGTTCTTTCAGGTACAATCTTCTTATCAGCTTTCTTACTTCCACGTAACGCTGTCGACAAACCACTGGACTGGAAATCAAGAGGTTCGATTCTTAGTTCAGGCGTAGGATATTCTGACTAAAGCTTTCGTGATTTTTCACAGTACTTCGAGTCAAGTTGGATAAATGCTCAATCCATTTATTTCCACTTTCCAATTCATCATTCACAATCATCCTTCCATTCGATGCTGTAAAACCTTTGAAGTTGAGAGAGCGTCATTGAATAACTTAATAAGAATTATGATAGTATTGTGCTTACTATGGCAGTGTTATTTGAGTGTAACTGGGATGTATGGCGGCATCACTGCTGACCAATTCTGGAAAATCGTTCTCTAACTGACACTTCCAACGTTGTTTGTTTTCTGCTTTTGGTAACAGGGTGGCTGAACCAGCAGTCTCCATCTTCGTTGTTTTTAAAACGTGGTGTGTGAGTCGCACTTTTTTCACAACTTTAATTCTGAGTCTCAAAATCATATACCATTGGTATGAAGAAGACAGTAGTAAATACTTTTGTTGCTATGGTAACGTATTTGAAAGGCGATCAATGTACCGGCATTTCTGTTTTTGTTTTTAAGATACATAGTCACCCAAAAATGGATTTCTTTTGCGACTTCTTGACTGTCGTGTAAAAATCGATACACTAGCGGGCGTCCTTTGGTTTGTCTTTCGCAAAAGTTGCAGAAATGAAGAAGTGCAGAACTAGTCGAATCCGTCTATCTAGCAATTCACTTTTTGGTTCGATAACTGCTGAGAGTAAAATCGCCCAATTTAGATTTTAAACGAACCTATTATATGAAGGTATATATGCATTTTATTTTCCGCAGGTTTGGGCTAATTCTATCTGAGAGAAAAATTTCAAACAAGAGATAGGGAATACTGACGTATACATTGTTCTCAATAAGTTGTGTTTTCCCTTATGCCATGTGTATGAGTTCTTAAATAATCTACCTCGTGCTTGAAGCATAAATGGTGCGAGGGTGCTTTTTTATTGCATAAGACATACAAGCTGCTGATGATCAGAATAAATATATTTAAGTAAAAATATGTACATTGACAACATGTGTATTGTTTTATTTATTTTAAAATTGTATGAGGTAATATAAAATTAAAACGAATTAGAAAATATAATTTGCTGGTTGAAAGTAGGTTTTCAAGAAATCAGTTAATTAGTTATTGTTATAAAAGACAGTTACGATTCCGTACATTAGGACTTGGGTTATTTTGTTTTGAATTTAACATTAAAGTTGCTGTCGGATGAGTGGTGGAATGTCATTGGTATCTGGAGGTAATTGTAGTACTTGCACGTTGGTTTCAGTGATGAAATTGATTAGTATTCATGTAGAGGTATAGGCTGTGCACAGATGAGTAATTTTAAGCATTATATTGGTACTGTCCATAGATGGTCTATCCACAGATAATACCAACTTAAAACTGTGTAAACCTCAGTCTACCAACATTACGTAAATTAACTAACACATTTTATTGTCTGTGTGAATCTCAGTTTACCAACATTACGTAAGTAAACCATGTTACAGTGTCTCTAATGTAGATGGGATTATATTTAATGCTTGGAAGTGATTATAATGTGTGAAAGTGACAATGAGGTTCAAGTTATGGAACATAAACTTATCACCGATGTTACTACACACAAGAAAAGGAAATGTGGAATACTATATATCTCTACGTTGCCTCCACATATGAATGTAACGAAAGTACGAGAAATTTTTAGTCTGTATGGTGATATTGGTCGCATATTTCTTCAGCCAGCAGAAACAGGTGAAGATTCCAATAATTATACATAGTTTTTATTGATAGTGTGGTTTAATACAAACAAAAGTTTTGAAAATGTAAGCAGTAGATTTAGACATAGCACCTTCAAATAGACAAGGATCACCATTCAAATTCTTACCTACAAACAATTCATCATGCTCTTTGTATTCTATTTAATTATGGATATAAAATCTATGTAGTAGGAAGTGTCATTACACAAATTAATCAGTCTTTATACATTTAGTAGATGGGAAAATTGTAGTCATTAAAGCAATGAATATTTTACATTTATTTTGTTCATAAGTTATGTAGTGTATGAGAGAATGTTTATCAGGGATTAAATTGTACTTCATGAATATATATACATGATTGCATATAATTTTTTTATGATAAACTATACTTTTCAAGCCTTTGAAACCATTTCCAACAAACCTGAACAATCAGTGATGTATTAAATACACAATACTTTTGACAGGTCAAGAAGGAAAGAAGAAGAAAAGAAAGCCAGCAAAACATTTTACTGAAGGCTGGGTAGAATTCCAAAGTAAGCGAATAGCCAAACAGGTGGCACTTCAGTTGAACAATACTCGAATTGGTGAGAGGAAGAAGAGTAAATTTTATGATTACCTTTGGAATATTAAGTACTTACCTCGGTAAGCAGACAATTTGGCTCTTTATTCTATTCAAACCCCTTTCTTGTTTAAGTACAAATTAGTTTAATTTTCATTATAGGTTCATTATATTACAATATATTTTTATTATTAATGTATTGAATTAAGATTTTCATTGCAAACCCATTGTAATAATTTTTTGTCCTCGTGCAATAATATATCCCTGCTACAGAAAATAAATGCAACAATGGGAGATAATGTTCAAGAACCAGCCTATTAAGGAAGATGGCTGTCTCTTGGGTTATTGTGCCATTTAGTCTGGTAGAAGTATACCAACGTTTCAGAGGGCTTGCTGCCTCCATTGTCAGTGTTGATGAGTAAAACCTTAAATCCTAACCAGCCTATTATCTTTGCATTCTTATGTTAGGCATTGAAAGTATCGTTGTAGGGGTGTTGTGTGATATTGTGCTTAGCTTGTTTGTGATAGTAGAACCATAAATGGAAAAATATATTTTTTTCTGCCAAACACTAATCACTTGACTGGTGAATGGGAGAAAAATAAGTGCACCTTGTAAGAGATATTTTTATGTCTTGCCATGGTGAAACTTGTCTGCGAAAGACCAGGTCTTACACAGTATAATGCATGCTAAATGCAGCAGTGTGGCCCTTGTGAACTCGACAGTCACTGTAAAATTTGTTATGTTGGTTCATGAGAAATATGCACATATTTTTTTGTGGGACTATTGTGGCACCAGAAACTTCACTGTGTTATGAAGTGCTTCCCAGTAAGTTTATAAATAGTGCTTGCAAAATAGTTATAACAGTGCCTGACAGTGGAATGAGCTAAGATAAAGGGAAATATATCCTTTTGTCCAAGCACCATGTCATGGAGATGTATGTGGGGTGAATTAAGGTTGTATACAGTTGTTGCTGGATGGAGCTGAGTGATTAGCTTTACACACTGATGAAAGAAACCCTTTAGCTTCTGGATAGGTCCCCATTGAATGTGATTGGATGTGCCTCAGAGCCATCCTAAATGCAGTGACAACCCCCCCCCCCCCAGGAACACATTTGAGTTACCATATACTTTGCTATGAAATTTGTTTATTTTGTACAACTTTTGTGCCTCTGCAATACATTTTGATAGTTCTGTGTATTAATTATGCTAATGTCAAAGCAGCATTTACTGTTTCTTATGGTATTTATATACGTCAGTATCAGCCTGTGTCTCACCAAGCTGGTGTAGTGGTAACATCTAAGACTGTGGGAATTACAAGGTTTGAGTCTTGTTGGTTTACCAATTATTCACACTGAGGGCTCTATAGTTTCCCTCTATCTCTCCAGACAGATATTTGGATAGTACCATAGACCATGACCCATCTTTCAAAATTCTAACATATTCACCGTTCATGATCATGATCATCTGTAATTGAACTAGCTGCTTAAAGAACCTGAATATAAATCATTCATGTCTTCATAAAATAGGTTATTGTAAGAAGGAATGCTCTAGGCTTATTTTCAGGAGTTATTCATTTCAGAACTCATGTGGGTTTTTGCTGTATTTACAGGATTTTCATGATATTTTTCTCCCTCTGCAGATGGATTTTGAGGTAGTGCTGTGGACTGGACCACAACTATCTCCTTCAAAATTCTTACATATACATTATTTGTGATCACCTCATTCCATTTAATGTTACACAACTCCTGCAACTGAAACAGCATAATCCAGTATCTAATGACTTGGTCATTCTACCTGTCTTCAAGGTCACCCAACTCTTGGTGCACTGTATGGATACCAGCATACCATTAATATAAATGCTTTTCAGATATAGTGTTTTGGCACATTTTGTGCAGCTGAGTAAAGTATATTACGAAATGCCACTAGGAAAGGATCCACATCAGTTGAGGTAGGAAAATTACAAGACCACAAAATCATATAAATGCTCTTAATCTCAGTTTCTATTACAGGTTTAAATGGGTCCATCTGAATGAGAGACTTGCATATGAACGAGCAGTTCACCAGCAGCGCCTTCGTACTGAGATATCCCAAGCTAAAAGAGAAGCCAACTTCATTTCACATAATACAGAAAAAAGTGAAAAACTTCGTAAGAGAAGAGATAAGTTTCAAGACCTAGAACGCGAATCAAAAATAAACAGCTTTTTGACTCAGTATCATCAAAGAAAAACCGACAAAGAAATATATCATGATAAAGAACAAAAATCTGAGATTATGTTGGGCAGTGGAGTGGAAGATAGAAGTCAGTTCTTAAAAAATTTGTTTGGAAGTGATATGTAACAGTTTACACCTGATCATGTAACATATTTCATACACATTGTTAACCCCTAAAAGGATTAAACCATTTGATTTTGTATACTTTATATATATTCTTAAATTACTTTATCATCATAACCAATATTCAAATGAATTCATATTTTACTATTAGTACAGTAAAACCTCTAACTTGGACACTTGTGGTTCCATGATAATGTGTCCAGGATAGAGGGAAAGGGGAAAATTATCCTTTCAAATTGTGGTATAATGACAATGTGGTAATTGTAAAGTATTATGGAGCTCTTCCCAAAAAGGAAATTATTGATAAGAAAAATCAAAAGGGTAAATTAAATTTTTACAAATTTTGTTTTCACTAAATTAAACTTGCATGGATAAGTTCAAAGGGAAGGGCAGCAATACTTTACGTTTTCCGACAATGTAATCTATTTACTTACGTAATTTAATTACTGTAGGCTTGCTTGAATTAAGAATTAATGACAATAATAATAATCTTTTTGAAACCCACTCTTATGGTTGCACATTTCACCCCAGCCACAATGAAATTTTAAATGTTTAATTACTGTAGGCTTGCTTGAATTAAGAATTAATGACAATAATAATAATCTTTTTGAAACCCACTCTTATGGTTGCACATTTCACCCCAGCCACAATGAAATTTTAAATGTTCAGAATATATTTTTTTTAATTGTACTTAACAGCATGCATGCACCTGTCCAACTTACAACAAAAGGGGTGACCAAGATATAGAGTATTGTGATTATGTAAAATTATAGGATATTTGCCAGTTCCAATTAAAAGTGTCCAGGATATAGGGGTGTCCAACTTGAGGGGTTTTACTGTATATTTCAGGAAGATTGTTTAATCAGATTTAAATGTAGGTTTATTGATTTAAACTAATTGTTCAGGCAATTAAAGGTATTAATGCAATTATGGAAGTAGTAATTTTCTGACGATATTAGTAAGTTCAACAAAGAGTTTATGATTAAACGTAGGTATCGAAAAGGAGACGACGAAAATTTAACTACGCAGCGCATGACGTCATCTCATGGCTACCGTAGGGTATAGGTGGAAATTTGGTGAATTTCGATCAGACGAGTAATTTTTATAATACATTTTGATTTGATATTAATGAATGTTTATAGGCCAACTGAAGCCTATTTATGGACTTGTGTTGAATGTTGGTTCAAATAAACTCAAACATCAGTTCATGTAAATTTTTTCGCACGTTTATGCGATAAACTCATAAAGTATGAAAACTGTTTAGTGTTCATTAAAATTGTTCGATCTAAACGGATTAAATTTTTTGATAATACTTTGCAGAATACTCCAGTTGTAAATGTAACTTAAATAGGCGTATCTAGTCTCGGGTTGATTCATGAGTACGATGATGTCAACACGCTGTACGTCACATTTGCGGTACATTTACTTCCCTCTTCACCTCGGTCTAAATTAATATGAAGGTGTTTTGGTAGCAACGATAACGTAACATTTCCCAGAATATTTAGCCACGAATCATCAATGAGAATTGGAATACCAAAGGCAAGTGCCACGTCAAAGGCTACAGAAAAATAACCGGGAAGTGCCGACACCGCGTTTTCATTGGTACCCACCAACCACATGTAACCACGCAGAGGTGACGTTTTTAGTGTCTACCTCTGGTGTGCTCGTTGAAACTATGACCGACTTTTAACTGTGATGGCTCCTAAATAGTTCCCTTGAGGCGTGCCGGAACAAAAGACGTTTATTGTTTTAAAATGAATTCAAATTACGTGGTTGAAATTTTTAAGTTTGTAGGACCATGAAAGAGTTTGTAATTTAATAGGCACGTTTCAGCGATTTGGTCGTGCTATGATCAGCAATGTCATAATCTATTTTATAAAATATGGAACGTCATACCAAACGTGTGTTTCTGTTTATGTATATAATACTTAAAAAACTTACAGAATATAACAACATTAGAAATTATGGTAAACGAAGAAAATATAATTTGAAACACGACGTGCAATTACGGGTAGCAATTTCTGTAGGTGCCAGGTGCATGATGGGACTGTGCAAACCACATGAGTGGGGGTAAAATGTTGTTAATGATAGAATGTAGTAGTACATTTTCTACCCTCTTTGGATGAAAGCTAACGATAATTAAGCATTAATCTTCTTATTCGTGTTTCTTATGTATTGAAGAACAGAATAAGACATTTGTTTAAATATGCGTTGTGCTGATGTGCGTTAAATTGAACCCAATTCATTCAAGGTTCTTGGCTCGTTGCGTTTGTTGCGGTAAAATTCAATATGGCTGATCATTGTGTTTGGTGGAGTGAAGTGTTAATTTAAAAACTTTTCTTCGGTTTAAATGTCATCTGTAATTGAATGAGTGAGTAAACAGAGTGAATATTTATTATTGTAATTGACGAGAGCATGGTTTTAGTGCAAGTTTAGTCTTGAGTTTTCAATTATCCGAGTACAGTCATGTGCAAAACTTCACGTTCAACGCTAACTCTCGAATTTAACTTTCTTTTAGTGCGTTATTCCACGTGTATTTGAATTCGAAACAGTTGTTTCGTTATTATTTTAGTTGCTTCATCATGTCTAGCACATTTGTGGCTGATACTACAGATGACCACAAATCGGACAATACACTCATCATAATTGTAAACAATGATGGGACCGTATCTGTTGATCAGGAAACACTTCAAAATCTTATAGGTAAGTGTGTTTACATTGTAATTTCATATATGTATATTCATTAATATGACATATTATCCAACACAGAGATGTGGTATCCGCTTTCTGTTGGACATAATGAAAGAAGATAATGACGGTGTGCATTGTAAGTTTGTGAAACGGAAAAATGTACGCTGGACGGAAGAAATGGTTTCGGTGACCCATGAGTTTAGTTTAGGTTAGATTATGTTGTTCATATGACTACAGATTGCTACATTTTTATCTCGTCTACCATTATCTTGCCACATTTTGTCTCTTCTGCCCTGTTTTTTCTTCCTGGCCCTTTTAACATCTCAGTTCACAACACATTTGTTTTGTATCTATGGGACTGAGATCTTGTTATTCACTTTTCTCTTTGTGTATGATCCCTGTATGATGTTACCAGTATCAACAAGAGATGTAAATTTTTTGTGGGCCCAATTGTAAAAAAGTGAACTTATAGCTGTGGTTAATGCTGTATTTTCTTGATTTTTCATAACTGTATGAGCTTTGAAAGCAAGGCATTAGCTGCAGTCACTTCAAGCCGGTCATGCCTTACACGCCATCAAATGACCAAAGCTACCAAGTAACTATTTGCCTGATGTGGGTTACTTATATCAACCTTATGATTGATTATTTGTGCATGAGCCTACAGTGCTAATTCAAGAGCTGTATTTCACTTGTTTGTTACATTATGAGCATACATTACATTACCCAACTATAACATTGAAAAGCACAAGATTAGTAGGACTAGAAATTTGTGCAGTAGGAAAGTAAGTTTTATGAGTTATACATGGAACTTCTTATTTGCTGTATTGTATTATAGTGCATGGTATAGGAGGTTACCATTATTTGAGTCTTAATTATCCATGGCCCTGCATATATGGTGTCAAATTATTGAACTGTTCTTAAAAATTTGCTACACTTCCAATGATCACATCAGTGGACCACAAATTTCCCAATATAAAATAGTTTCTGTCTTACAGTTATCTGCTATTTTCTCCCAGTTTCTTGCTCCCACTGGGCTACAAAGCAGTTTTGCAGGAAAAATTGTAGGCTGGAACCCAGACAACTGTAAGCTTGTTCTGTGCAAAATACAAACCAATCACGGCATAATCTTGAAGATGTGATTGATGATTCAAGTTATTTATGTAAAAAATGTATATTTTAATATCATCATTAGTTCAAAATGGGCGTAGGAGTTGTATTATGGGTTGTTGGAAAATGATTCTTTGTTAAACATCATGGGCAGAATGCTACCTTTTGCAATCAAAGACCCATGAACAGTAAGTACCCTTGGATAAAGTGAAGCTTTTGCGACGACTGAAGTTGATGAAAGACTCTTAAGTTACAAGCAGTGTCAGGTGGCTGAATGGTGAATAAACCATATCTTCTGCCATTTCAAGAACAATTTCTGCTCTTATCCTCAGGGCTGCTGGGTAACAAATCTGATTCTTTGTTGCACACTCGTTGATGGGAAACTGGTGGTGGACGGCAGGTAGTAATGCAGAAAATATGGTTTATTCACCATTCACCCACCTGACATGGCTTGTAACCCTAGAGTCTTTCATCAATACCCTTGGATGTTCTGCTCCTCATTAACCCCTATTTATTTACATCATTTCATATGGATGGAAATTCTCCACTTAAAGGGTACTCGTGGCATTTTTCCAGCCTTGTTTACAACAGATAATGAGGATCTTCTGTGCATTTGGTGGTAGTGCTTCATATATACTATATATTACAGGAGATCAAGATTAGTTGTTGTGCATAATGTCATGGATTTTCTGGGTTGTAAGAGAAGTTACACTAGATATGTATAGCACAAATGAGGCATTTATGTATAAGAATACATTTAAATTTGTTCTTTGTTTTCAGTCAGTTTTATTTGATATCTGTCTTGTATTGAAATGGTAGGAAGATATCTATACTGTCCACAGATGACAAGAAAAACCCTGCTGGGGGAAGTCGTTTCTGGTGCGGTGCGGGGGGAATGTTACTTATCAGCTGGACTAGAGGGCTGCTATTGGTGGGAAGTGTGATACGTCAGAGTTTTACGCTACTACACACAGACTGAAAACATCAAGCAGTTAAGAGTAGTGTATAGTGAGCGCACCTCTAATGTGTTCTGCGGGTGTTGCGATAATATTCTAGATTAAATCACTGTGCCGCTGTGAGGTAATCTTAAAGCTGTACCCATTTGAACACATGAAAGCCTGTCGTCTGTTGTTCGTTCACTGGTTGTGGAACGAATGCTTTTAGGATGGGTCGTAACTCACCGCGAAATCTTGCACATGCGCGTATATCGAATTCCTAGCAGGGATTTTCTCCTGATCTGTGAACTGTATGTAACCCCCATAAGTATTTTTTTAGCTCAAATTTAATTTTATCAAAATATAAAATATGGTTTAACATACAAATTTAAGGAATGTGTGTTTATGTGGGTGGGGAAGCATGTGTGAATAGCAGTATTTGGTCAACCCCTGCTTGTATTTTGATTTTTCAGCAGAAACATTAATTCAGTTTTAAGTTGCCGAATCAATTTTTATATCAGATTGCAGCCAATATTATATCAAATGGTATTTGAGTTTCACCTTGGAAGCTATTTCACTGTGCATGTTCCAATTTTTTTAAATTTTTGTATAGGTGTATGGATTACGGATTACTGAATTCTTGGACTTTGTCCATCATCTGGTATTCAAAATAACACTCCATTTTGGAAACTGGACCTATTTCTGTAGAAAGGTGAAGAGGGAAGAAACACCTACACAGTTGGGTCCTTTAGTCACTGGACAGAAACATCCAGTGTTCTTCTGAATACCAGATGGTGGACAGAGTTCAAGAATTCAGTAATCCCAGGTGTATGTAATACACCATAATCAGAACCCTTTAAAATTGAGGTGTGTGCATGTTCATGTTTAATAATGCCCACATCTATGAAAAACAAGTTCTACTTTAGCTAAGTGACTGTTAGCTTGCCAGGAACACTACTTCATCAAATAAGTTGGCTTGACATGATAGCTGTGAATTCTGATCAGTGTTTAGCCATTTTAGTAAGCAATCATGTCTGGTTTTGCAGTGGGAAAGATAACTTGTAAATATTATGTGTAACTCAGGAGAGCATATTTGTGCAGAGTTGATTGCTGATACTGGCCAGTTGCAACAAAGCAGCTCATATGCTGTTGTAATGGTAGATGCTTTCTGAGAGGTTACAGCTTAATCAGTAGATTAATTTTAATTTTAATAACATTACATTTTTACAACCATTTGTACTTGTACTTCCAAAGTGGTGCGTAGACAGATGTGTTTTGCCAGGGTTGGGCCACATTAGGGTTGTCACATGAATGAGATATCTGTCTTTTAAAGCCATGTGTTCATCTGTTTGAAGTAGGGTTGGTGACAGCAACATCACTGGACTGTCAGTGAAGAGAATCAGATGCTGAATTTCAAGTATCTGCTGGCCACAATATGTGATTTTATTTTGTACAAAACTGAAATTTTTGTGACACCTTTACTTCACATTATGAGCCATGATTACTCTGTCAGAAAAGAAACATACTGTGGGCTTGTTAACTAGGTTTTAATACCTGGTTGTCGAGAGATTTTTCTTCCTCTTGCAATGTATAGACTGATTCTGGGATCTACCCTCTTTCATATCTAGTGGGCATTGAAGGCTCTTTCTCTAGGTATTAACTGTGTGGAGTGTGAAGTTGACTGCTCTTCTCAGTCCATTGCTGGGGTGAGGTTAATAATTGTGGAGTTACACTTTCAGTCATGCTTGTATGCCATTTAGTTTTTGGATAGGATGTTTGTTCTTCTCATAATATGGTCTAAACATTACTGGGAGACTTCATTCAGACTAGGTAGCACTTGAACTTTGTTTTTACATTGTATTTTGGGCCTTGCTTTATTTAAGCATTGATATTTTGAATTGTTATTGTCTTTGTGTTTGTGTCAATGAGTTTTAGTCAGAAATATGTTATATTTGAATTATAAGGAGAAATGTACCACAGTTTTATCAGAAGTTATGGCAAGAGGTTTTATAGATATAAGTGATGTTTATTGTTTTATGTTGTTTATAATTATTTTTGTTGTAGCAAATCAACAAAACACAGCAGTGAGTGTTGTGCGAGTGGGGGCTTCTACACAGAGTGATGATAACAGTCAGGATTCAAATGGAACATGTGATAGTCAAAGTGATGGAAATCCACATGTCAACCTCACAGTTGAGGGTTTCTACCCTCCATCTACAGCTCAGACAAGTACCTCAGAAGGTAAGTAGTGGAGAAGAATATTGATATATTTATCAAGTGTAAATACAAGGTATGAACAAGTATCAAGAAGTATTGAGACTGAATTTATGTCTTAAATAAGTAACACAGACACTACTATTTTGAAATATCTGAATTTAGTATGGAATTTTACAGCTGGTGCCATTGCTTTGGTTATTCCCGGTAAGCATGTCAAATTAGAGTATTTTTGTCATGTTTTGATATAATGATGTCTGAGATAGTAGAATAATGTGTATGCATATTGCAAGAAGTTTGGAAAGATGGTTACAGACTTATCAGTTCATGTAAATAGCATTCAGAAATGCAGTAATGAGCAGAGTGTCCAATTTTGGTCATTTGTTTTAAAGTGGGTTGAGATGAATGTCCTTGACTCTTGCTATTAACAAATGCA
>NW_019065820.1:25384-60898 GCF_000696155.1 Zootermopsis nevadensis
GCCGTTAGTGCATGCGCCATGCTACGTCATTGCTCTATCACGTACGCACAGTCGCTTCGCGCAATATAAGGTTTGCTAGCTGTGGGACGAGTGGGAAACTTACTTTGTGGACGCGCCTCGTATCAGTTGTGTTTTTATAGATGTTCCCTTCATTTGTTCATATAGGAAGTTTTATTTTGAGTGGATGTTCTGAACATCATCAGTTTTTTTCCTTTCCTCTAAAGGGGGGTGAGAATGTTGCAGAAAATCATTTTGATAACATGATCTGGCTTCACTTTATATGGTGAAGTGCTCGGACCACCTTTCCTGTTCAGCTGAAGCTATAGTTAACTGAAAAGAAAGACAGACAAAGATGTGAAATTTAATACTGTGAATGTATTAAGATTACTTTATTAATGTCTATCTTATAATTTAAGGTATGTTCATATTATTGTAAATTGTTTTCCATTCAGAAAACAACACTAAATGTTTATGTCTGCATTTTTCGTAGTATTGTGTAAAATTCAAAAAGTTAACATCCTTAGTTTGAATCCAGGTGAAGTGCCACCTAAGGAATAAGGTTGTTATAATGTGCTGGTTGTTCAGGCTGATCACATACGTCAGTGAAAATGAAAGTACTCGGAATCCTTTCTTGTCATTTTGTCCATTGAAGTTTGTTCATTGCCTCAGAATTGAACCTAGATATTGTCAATGAGAGGTTATGTCATGGCCTAGTGGTATATATAGTTCATTAAATTTTAACAATATTCTTTACATTCTACAGCAGATGTTCAGGTTTCTGGACAAACAGAACAAGATCCAGCTTTCTCTGATGATGTTGGAACAGATCTTCATGTTCCAGAGGATCAGAGTCTTCTGGATACATTACATGTTGATGCCACAAAAACAGAAGAAGAATTACTAGCTGATGCCCTACTGTTACAACAACATATTGGTGATGATACCTCAGCTGTGGAAACTGAAAGTGTCGATGTAGAAAAACCAGTGGTAAGTTTCAGGGATGGAGTGTTTGTGTTAAGTGTGTTAGCTGGTCTGACATGGTTAATATGAATGTTACAAATGCTCTATTCCTTGTAAGTTGTTAGTAATTATTATGTGTTTGATTTGAATTCATGTGATGCAGTAGTGTGAGTGATAATCAGTTCCAACCATAGTCTGCATAGCATACTAAAGCTATTTGTTAGGTGTGTTGTAAAGCTTACATGTCATGAAACATAGTTTGTTGTGTAATACAGTGGAATCCAAAGGGATTTGAACATTGTCTTTTTTTGTTTCTTTTTAACAGACACTTACTTCAGGATAAAAATGTTTGACAGTACAGTCCTATTTTTATGATACAAGTCACAAATCTGAAATTCATACTGCATGCATACTCTACACTGTTAAATAATAGTACTTTTTTATTCTTCTTTCCACCACCCCACTAGTATCTGAACTGTGATGATGGTTATAATTTATTGGACAAAAACATATAAAGAAGAAGAAAATATATTGGATGTTAGTAAAGAGGTTCAGTCCACGTGTGTGTTATGTAGAGAACTCACACTCATATATTAGACTTTTTAAACCATGTTGAGTTGATGAATGAAAAGATCCAAATATATAATCTGCCTCAATGCATGGTTTTCCTTTGCTTTTGAACTATCAGTTACTTGAGTGAGTCATCTTGATCTGGTTCATCCTTTGGATTTTTAGCCTTTCACTTGCAATTCCAGAGTTGGTCTAGGTATTCTTATGCTTCTAACATGTTCAAGGTGATGTATTAGCTTTATTACTCATTTTGTAAACACCCGGAAGTTGTTCATTTATTCAAAATTCTTAAATTATGTATGTAACTCATTCATTTTACAGAATTCAGATTCCAGCCCTGAAGAGCCAGTTTCAGGTACAGATGTTGAAGAGTCATCATCTGAAGTTGCCTCTGCTTTATTAGTTGCAGCTGCTGCAAAGTCAGCGACTGTAACTCGATCAACACGTAGACGTAGTTCAAATGTGCAGGTACATTCTTGTTAATCTCATGCTTTGTAAGTTTATGTGAATAATTAATTAGTGAGAGATAGTTTCAGCTTCAGTGTACCATGTTAACCCAAATATAGATAAATGCCTTCTGAAAATTTAAACTTACTCTCTTTGCCCTATCAATTTTAATGCTAACTCCTGCATGTGCATTATCTGTTATGCATTGTCTAGACCAGTGGTATTCAACCTGGGGTACGTGAAGACATCTTAGGGGGTACGTGAAATTTTAAAAAAAATATATTTTTTTTAAAATTTCACGTACCCCCTAAGATGTCTTCACGTACCCCAGGTTGAATACCACTGGTCTAGACTTCAATACAGTTGCTTCTAATTCCTTATGTCACATCTATTTGGAGTCATGAAATGCTTTTTCTTGTAGAATAGAGTCATTGCACTGGGACAATTACTTATTCATTCTTCTTATATTTTTTCAAATAATGATAAAATAATAGGTTAATATTGGTTAAGATGTTTTGTTTTAAGATTAGTTAAAATGGTTAAGAAGGTGTCAGTGCAGCTTGGTGAGTTCAGGTATGTTTACATTCTGAGTTATGTATCTGAACAACTTCTTGTATTAAAGAGTGTTTTTTTTCTTCTGAATCAGATTTTATGTTGTTTGTTATATTTTATGGGAAATGAACTGGTGTAGCATATTGTAGTATAACTTGCATATGACCAAAAATATATGGAGCAAGAAGTACTAGCATCTGTAACATTTTTTTTCTTAGTTTGAAAACTATAATTTTTCTTTGTGTGAATGACAGTTCATATTTGTTTATGATACATTTACAGGAAGCTCAGTCTAAGAAAGATGCCACAAGAACTGTTTCTCAGAAACAGCAGCAAACTCAAGTCAAGGAAAGAAGAAAGTCTGAAGAGAACAAGAGTATGCAAGCTAAAGGAAAGGCAAGGTAAACAGAATATAATGAAAGTTAAATTTTATTGTTTATAAAATTTAATGTGCTATGTCCATTAAAATTTTAAGTATGATTTTTGCCATAAATTGTTATATCCTAGCATGGTTTTTGAGGAAGTATTGTGCATTCAGGTTATCTTGGTAGCCAAATGAGGAATGAGTGGGGAAGAGAGTTGAAACACAAGAAGGTTTTTGTTTGAATGTGGTATGAAATATTTGCTCCATTTGCAGTAACATGTCAGCAATGGCTGTCACCAGCATAAGCAGTTTTAACAAAAAAACCACATCAAGTAAAGGAGAGGGAGATAATTTACAGTAACAGCATACACTATGAGTGTTTTCTCAACAGTCAGTAGAATGCCTGTTTGGTTTGCCTTGACATGGCTAGACAGACCAAATGGCGTCTAAAAAGACATATCAAAATAACTTGCATGTACATTAGGTTGTGAAAGTGGAAATTTAATGGAACTGGCTCAGAATCATGTCCGTTTGAGGGCTTCAGTATTGGCAGAAATGAACCTTCAAGTAGACTAGAGTTAGACGTGACATAGCCTACATGAAGTTCATTCCGCATTGCAGTTGTGGTCATATATTCATAGTATGACCCGTTACCAGTTCCTGTTTTCTTTCACACAATATAGAGAAAGTATTGTAATTGAAAAAAGAGAGGTTCTGACAGTTTGTAACAGTAGCAGAAGCTTTTGGCACTTTATATAATGGTAGTAAAATTAACTGTAAATGTGGATATACAATTATTTTTTGCTCCTTTCTTCAGTTTTCTCAAAATAAGGAGACAGGTTAGAAACCAATTTCAAAACAGAATTTCCTGAATTTCCCCTGTATGACTTACATAGCACATTGAATCTTTATGTATGTAATGTATGTTCTCTTTGTAAAATAAAATTGTGTAACAGAGTGAGAAAGCAGATTAATTTATTTCAGATTATTTAGTTTGTATGATATTTTGGGCACCAGTGGTCCTTTGTGGTGAAATACTTTGAAGATATCCACACAAAACACATGTCTGCATATTTTATAATGTTACCTTGTACCTTGCAAGGAACATTTACATGTTTTTTTTCAGATTTCTTATTTTTTAGTTGATTTAGATTTAAGGTGAAACTGGAGAATATTATTTCTTTTATGTCCCTGTACTTCAAACTTTACATCCGCTTTGGGTTAGAATGATGAACTACACTTTTATATAACCATACATGCAGCCCCAACAATTGTAACTACAATTTTGAACTGAAACTATACAACCCCAACTGAAGAATGTAGACAGCCTGTATAAAAAATATGCTATATATTAAGTGCACTCAGATTTTTATAACTGCTGTTCATGTATTCATAACTATTCTTGTTTGTAACATTTTAGTATTATTCATAATGATGCAAGAAACTATTATTTTTTTCCCTTTGTTACTGCATTTATTTTCAGCATATTGCAAGTATGAGTATTTCGTATTTTACTTTTAAGTCATTAAGTTTTAAAATTCCGTGAATGAGTATATGTGCTTTTTTATGATTGTTTTGTTACATGTAAAAATGTCCAGGCACCAGAGTTCTTTGTACATAAAGTTGCCAGGATTAAAAGTATTTTTTATTTGCTTTGTTTCTCTATTTATCAGCGAGAGTTTAAGGTTGTGATTTAACCTTATCTCATAAAGTGTAAAAGTGTCTTGACATATTTCTACAGAAAATGATCATTAAAGCATGGAATTTACTGTTCAGATTAAAATTTCATTAATCTCAGTCCACAGATATTAAGAATCTGCTTTCTTTCGTTGATATTGTATTATAGGAGCCGATTATCAGAAGTTGAAACCAAAGATGTTGAGGATGATGATGATTCAGATGCAGAAAGTTCTGATGAAAGCTGGAATTCTGAAGATGATCCAGATAGACTTTGGTGCATCTGCAAGAAACCACACAATAATCGTTTCATGATTTGTTGTGACTCCTGTGAGGACTGGTTTCATGGAAAGTGTGTTGGTGTCACCAAAAGCATGGGTATGTTTCCTGGACACTTATCTAAGCATTCACATTATATTTCCTTTTGTTTGCCTCAAGAAAGATGCATAATGTCACATAATAACTATCATTTGTGTATGCTAATTGGATGTATAATATTGTAGTGGTTTTCAGCTTTTCATGTGTGATGTCACAGTAAATACATTTTATCTTCTTAGCATGTCAGACCTCATATTATTGTGTGCACACATGCGTTAGTGCATGTACATAAACTTATTACCTTACAGGAACCTGCAAACAGAAACGTAGAATTTGTGATAGTGGGATTGGATTAAATATTGATAAAGAGGAAAATAGTGTTGTGGTTGAAAAGCATGGGGTAGTGAGGAAAGTGAAGCATATATTTGGGAGTGATGGAGAAAATGAGTTAGTGAGCAACTTGCTATTGAAATGACCATGATTTCAGAGTGATTGGAAGTGGAAAAACTTTACAATTCATATGTTGAAAATTTCTTACTGACGAGCCATTTGAATGCCACCATATTGTTGGCTTATTTGATATTTAAATACTGGCTTGAAGGCTTAACTTGGAGAAATAAGACAAGAAGGAGTGAACAAGCTTTTGGACTGTATAAAAGCAGGGAATTTCTGAGCAGCTGAGTATACTGTAAAGTTTTCTATGATGTTAATATATGAAAATTGGATTGTCATTGAATTTTTTTGTATTTAATATCAAATGGAAGTGCATGAAATATTAAAAAAATTAGATTTGCATTACTTTCTCCATTTCTGAATTTTAGAGCCATTAGATTTGAGCTGGTTAAAATTAAAGTTTGTAATGTTGCAATGTGCATTAGGTATTCCATATTGCCAGTACAGCAGAACAGAATGGGGAACACTGTCTTTGGAAGTAGTATTGTCATATTGATACTCTGTAGGATACAGGAATTGAAGAAGTGCCATAGTTTTCATATGTTGCTTAGTTTATGGATGCAGAGTTATCTTTTGTGACCATTTTTAAGAACTGATTTAAGGTACAATGTTAGTGCTAATATTGAATTTTTATATGTAATTGATGTTAAACTTTCCAGGTTTTATTTTTAAAATTAGTAGTAGTTGTACCTATTTGTGGCAAACAAATGATTAGTAATCCCAAGAGATACATATTCTTGTTATTCTCTCTAATTCCACGTGTTTGTAATGTTAAATTGATAGGCGTCAGAAATGCCAAAAGTTCTAACAGTTATGTGGTATTAAGTAAATATAATGTGTCTGGGGAATATAAGTGGTAATGGAGAAGGAACAAAGAGGAATCATAATTATGAACTAATAACATTATTTTTCTATAAAATTTGCTTCTGGGATGGTGGCAAGTGTTAAGTGGCTGTTGGGTGTTACATGAATTTCTACAGCTCTGCTTGATGTTATAATGAAGTTGCTTTATAATAAGCATGTAAGTTGTTTAACAGTGGTAACAAATTGTTGGAATTATTATGCAGGTAAACAGATGGAGGAAAATGGTTTAGAATGGTGCTGTCCAAACTGTAACAAGAAGAAGGAAGGTGAAGGAAAAGAACATGAAGCAAAGAAGCAGAGCAGAGCAGTCAAAGAGAAGGATGTAAAAAAGTCTGTTGCCAAAGGAAGTCATCATAAAGATGTACAGAAAGAGAGTCAGAAAGAAACACAGAAGGATCCCAAGGAGCTTGCCAACATTGAGGAAATTGTAACCTCAACAGCGCAGAAACAAGCTAGGTGAGGTGGATATCTGAAGAATGTCACCAGGTTAAGGACATATGTAAACTTAAAATAGGTTTATATATTTCACTGGACAGTCAAGATGCAGTTTTTACTGTGTGCTGTTTGGTAATTCTCTTTACTTTTGTCCACTATACATTGGAGCTAAATGTTCTATGCTTGGAATTAGTTTGTGTCTATGTATAATCCATTCTGTCTTCCCATGCATCTCCTCCCCACATTGCCAGGGGAGTGTTTGGATAATACTTTTGATTTGGCCTTGACTGTCATCTCCCAAATCCTTGCATGTTCATGATAATCTTTAGAAGCATCAAACTCACATGACTAGGTCCTGGTCTCTTAAAGTAATTCCTAATTTACCTGTGTTCTTGCAGTATACACCAGATTAGTTTATTACATTATCTACAACAGCTTTTAACTTGGCCGCATAATTTCACTTTTGTCCTAATATCTGACATGCTTTCTGTCCATTGTTGTATGTACCACTTATTTCGTAATTGAGTCTTTGCTGGATTGAAATATTTGATGTCTGAAAGTAAGACTTCAAGGTAGGGACTTGATCATGTGTTTTCTGCTATTTGTATTTAGGTCACAGATTTGATTCTTCGCCTAATGGTTGGCTGTCTTGACAGTTCTTTTGTAGTTTTACTCAGTCCCTTCCAGTAAATAGATAATGATTTTTTCTGATAAACACACAGTGGTAGACTTCAGTAGACTCCAAAACATAACATATTGTGTGTTTTTTGAACAAATAACCAAGATAAACAACGTTCAAAATAACCTTCAAGCTTTTGCAACACATCATTGTCAGAACCACTAAGATGTAACTGACAGGTTTGACAATTATGAGTATGGATTATACCTACCAAGGATCAAAAGTAAGGGAAAACTGAGCAGGAAGTAATGTATCAACTAACCAGGAAAAATGTCTGATGAAAAGAAAGTGCCTGGTTTTATTAAGGGGAAATTACAGTATTATGCAACTCTTTGTAACCTTTAATAAGAAATGTAACTCAGGGATAGCCAGGCGAGCTCTCGCTCAGTAATATATCACAACTGTGCTTTTGATGTTAGAACTGTTTCTCCAGCTCTTCAAATCTTGCAGAACAGTAGGGTATTATACTGTAGGAATAGGCTATTCTGATCTCCATATAAGATTTCAGGAGTTGCACGAAAGCATTGATGAGACAGTAAAAATGCTTCTTTCATTCTATCATATTTATTATATATTATTATTTATTATTATTCTGTGATATACAAGTTTAAATTTTTTTATTTAGTAAAAGTTATTTTCATAGAGGTTTCCAATGAGTGTTGAGGTTTCTAATGAGTGGTTAATTATAACATGTTCTCTGCTCATTAGTTTTTAATATTGTTTCATATCTTTCATGTTAATGCCATTTATTATATATCAGATCTAAAAATAATTATTGAAATGAGCATTAACTTGTGTTGTGTTGTTTTTCCTCTCATCATATTGTATTTTGTCTTAATTTCACCAGTTTCTAACTAGTATAAGCATATGTTTTTTCTTCCTTCACTATTACTTTTGTAGGCACAAGTGATGCTTTCTGTTTACTACAAGTGACAAAAATCAGCTCTTTGAGCAGTTAGCCTTTATGTAGATCCAAAATGTGGAAAGACTTTGTCCTATATGACCACTTACTAGGTTCAGTAGCATGTTATGAGTATATAATGCCAAACATCTCAGTATTGTATCAACAATTTTAAAACTTGTTTTGGCTCTTTAATATCCTTACATAGATAACCTTTTAATACTGGTGTATACCCGGTACATAAAAAATTGTGATGGTTTATTGGTATTAGAAATGTCATCCTAAAAGAAGTAAAGTTAGGTATTTTTTGCATGTGTGGTTTTCATCTCTGCATGATGTTTTAGTTTTTAAAAGCAGTAAAAGTGAGGATTGTGGTATTCTTTGTTGTGGCATTATGTAGTCTTTCTTTTAGATTGCTACCGAAATGTTAGTAATCACCTACAAGACCACAGCTTCAGAAGTTAATAAACAATAGTTAATTTTATATTTTTACGCTGTCCCCCCACATACGAGGTGCGATCGGAAAGTTTCAAGACTGTGTCAATAGAGGGCGAACCGGATGTAGTACGAGCTTCTGCCGCTAGGGGGTGCGGCCTACATTCATAGTGAATCAGTGTGCCAGCCGGCATCATCGAATTAGCATTTGTTTCTTAGTTACGGGCGTTTTGGTAGTGCATTACACCGACCCTCCTGCGATTTCAGGAATGGCGTGTGCATCAAATTTTGCCAAAGACTCGCCAAAACCGCTACGGAAACCTATGAAATGCTAAAGCAAACATTTGGGGAGTCCGCAAACTTTTGTGTGGCATTCACGTTTTAAAAAGGGCCGGCCGAACCTCTGTCGATGATGACGAGCGTTCTGGACGACCATCTTCGAGCACAACGCCCGAAAAAGTTACGAAGATCGACGTCGTACCATCAACGACTAATGCGACATTGTTGGGATAGGCTATGGGACCTGTCAGCTGATTCTAAAGGAAGAAATCCACATGCGACGCATCATGACAACGCGCCAGCGCACACCGCCCTCAAAGTTCGGCAGTTTTTGGCCTCAAACACCATGGCCGTCATCCCGCACCCTCCTTATTCGCCGGATTTAGCTCCGTGTGACTTCTTCCTCTTCCCAAAGATGAAAATTCAGCTAAAGGGAAGGAGATTTGAGACGATAGAAGAGATTCAGGCAGAATCGCAGATGGTGCTTGACAGGCTGACAAAGAAAGATTTCCAGGGATGCTTCCAGGCTTGGCAGCGGCGCTGGGATCGTTGTGTTCACTCCCAGGGGAACTACTTCGAGGGTGATGGATGAATTTAATACATGAGATAAGTGTACGGGTTTTTATACGCCCAGTCTTGAAACTTTCCGATGAGACAGGATTAAGAAGATTGTTTGTGAACGCACATAATTATGTTTTAGTCGTATGGAGTTAGTTTCGAATTGAAATATCCTTCTAATTGCCCTCATCAAAATGTGGCTGGCGATAAATAAAGTTTTTGTTTGTTCTTGAGGCGTTCAATTTATTTCCCACCTTCAAGCCCAATTTCTATATCGTCCTCATTGCACGGCCATGTATCCCAAATTATCTCTTTCCTCTGAATTTTTTGGTGCTTTTTATATCTCTGGCTCATTTTGGAGGTTGACCATCTTGGAGGCTGGCATATATGTGCGCATCAATACTGGTACGTAGAATTTAATTAATACCGTATGACTGCATTTATGCCATTAACAATGTTATTTCACTTTTATGTTACCGAAATAAGTCATACTCAACAAGTTTGCCATTGAAAAATATTAATTCAGAAATGTAACCTTTTTCTTTCATCTGGGAGGAATAAATACATCTTCAATTCATGTGACATGTTCCAGGATGAAACGCCCATGTAAATCGGATACATGCGTGTTCATCTTGTGCCCTTCATTCCTGCCTGCCTCTTGCTTAAGTAAATATTACAGACCATGTATGAACAAGTCTGAGCATTCTTTATTTTGAATTGTTTGCTGTGTTATGGATAATATTGGAAGCAGTGTGATTTACATCTCTGTCATATGAATTTAAAATATGCTTTTTATTTTGAACAATCTGCAGGTAAAGTAGATTTGGAAGAAATTGTTGTATGGCTTTCGTATTACTTAAGAATAAGTACTGACCATGAAAATGCTTATTTCTGATCATGTCACTTCATACAATAATTCTGGACTTCATATTTCCTGTTCATTTCCTAACAGTATTCTAGAACAGTAGTAAGTGGACAAAGATGGTAGAAGATATGTAAGTAAATTTGTGTATTTCTACACATCATTATAATTGCTATTTGAAACAAGACTTACCACATGTCATTGATGAGCCAAAATATTAAAAAGTGTATCTGATCAGTGAAATTAGAAAGTGAAACTAGTCAGTCATTGTTTAGAATTTCATCTCTCATCCAAGTGTTCTTATATTAAATAAAACCATTATGTGTTAGGAACTGGTTCTTTCCATATTCAGGTGAGTGGTGGCCTTAGTTGAGCTAGTGTTTAGCTAAGAATAATTATATGCATTTTTTGCACCATCTTCAGAAACATTGGACTTCACTAGTCAGTTGGCTTTTCATTGTTGTGTACTAAACTTAGCTTCCTGACTAATGAGGACCTGGGTCCCTTCTCCCAAGCATAATTTTGAACTGTCACATCCATGTAGTGCAGAGTTGAAGAATGCACGTGCGCTTATCACAGGAACAACTTTTTGACGTAAATACGTCTATGAGGAATGGTCATTCGGCAAAAAAGTGGAACGAAAAAGTGTAACAATGGTTTACAAACAACAATGGCATTATTGTTACCTACGTCGTCTGTTTACTTGGCATTGTTGCCGTCAACAATGGGCACCTTACCTTACATTACATTCAGCTACCACAGACCCATCTTAAGCGTAACTAATTCAAGTTGAATAAGCAATGTTTTAATCAAACTTATCTCAATTGTAAAGCATGTATAAAGGAAATATTTAGAATAAATCCAATATATAAACTTCCTTTCCGTATAGACGTATTTACGTCAAATTCTCTGGAACTGTGGTTCCACTGACAACTTTTAAATGAATTATTTACAGCGTAAAGTTCTTAGAAAAGGATGAGGTAATAATTGGAAAGATTTTGGTATGTTTGTGCTTGTGTACTGCAAATAAATGTTTAATACACAACAGGAAAAACATAAAATGAATGCATAATGAGAGGTTGTATCTATTGATCTGCACAATTTTACTATTAAAGTTGGCCTTAGATGAAATTTATAATTGGGGTTTATGCTAGAAGTTGCCAATTTTGATCATATTTGTATTTCTTATTAACATGTGTAAGAAATTATGTTGATCATTTCACAGTGACTTTAGTTACCACTTAGTTTCTTTTGCAGTGTGAAATTGCTGTCCCATTCAAAGTACTAACCTTAGAACTTTTTATTGTGGTTAGTAAATCTATCCACTGGATTGTGAATGCATTTATGACTAGGCAGTTGAGACAGTTTCTCTAAAAGGGACTCAGACAAACTAAAATTCATTCTGAGAAAAGGAGTGAGCTTCATATTTTTAAGTGCCAAAATAGCAGAACATTTTCTGTTAAACCCTTCAAGTCTTTAGAAGTGGAAAATAGTCTTTTCATGCCACAGATAATAGCTGTAAGTGATACTGTTACCTGCACAGAAGAGCTTCAATTTGTGTGGCTTTCAAACTGAAGCAACCCTGAGGTTAACTTTTCATACATAATCATTGGGATTGTAGTCCTTCTGGACTGACTCAACATAGTCTTTTAGGTCATAACCCAGAAGACTGCAATCTAAATTTTACTTTCCTTAATCCCCACTTAACCATTATTGACAAAATAGATGTTAGCTAGCATGAATTTTTAATTTAAGAAGTCTGTACAGTAATCTATTGGAGTAGTTCATACCTTTTCATAATCAGGGGGCAGTAAAATACCAGTGGAATTTCTGAGGATCTTGTGTGTGTCCTTTACAGAAGAAGTAATCTGCAAACCTAATTATTACTGGTATCTTTATTAGGCAAGAAGTACCTCTGAAATGTTGGTCAACTTCTGTGAGACTACATGATGCAGTACAGAAAATGGCCATCTTAATACTTGCCACTGTGAGAACCCAAAATCTTACTTTCTGAAAATTTGTTTTGTTTCCTGAACTATTAGGACTTGTTAACCTTTTCCCTGGTACTAGTGATTTCTGGACTTTGCTTATGTCTTAAATTTTATATTTATAAGTGTAATAAAATGTTTTTTGAAATTTTCATATTGTGGTAATCTTTACATTTATTCATTATTGCAGATTAAAGTGAGATTCTTCCAGTGAATTCTGATTAATTGATCTTTTATTAACCTGTGCTTTGTACACGTAAACCTTAAATACCTGCAATGCGGAAGTGTAATTTCCCAGTTTTCACTAGAATGGAAATAAGTTAAAAATTATAATAAATGCTATTCATGTGTTAGAAGTAATTCATTAAAGTACTAACCACAATATCCATATTGTCATTATAGTACTGTTATATAAACTGGTAGAAAGACCAGTAGGCTATATGCATCCGTGCTATTTCTAACCTATCATAAATTGTGAAATTAACTAAATAATTTGTATCTTAATTGCGTCATGTTTGTGTTTTATTGATACAATATTTTATTTTCCGTCTATACACAAACTTAAAATAATGTTGTTTAAAATTACTTAAAATTATAACATTCTCAGTAGATACTGTATCTTGTTACATTTTTTGTATTGACGACATGTTTCGATGTGTATTACATCATCATCAGGTCTATCAATTTTAAAAACTGTTGTACATCTTGCGTTGCTTATATTGATTTGTTTGATTTTAAGAGACGGTAGGCTGCGCCTACGGTCTCTTAATATCGTACACACAACACATCACTTACAACCCGATATAAAACATCCAAGCACAACCTCCAAATTTAAAGGAGAGACAAAACTTAAAACCAAACAAATCAATATACGCAACGCAAGATGTACAACAGTTTTTAAAATTGATAGACCTGATGATGATGTAATACACATTGAAACATGTCGTCAATACAAAAAATGTAACAAGATACAGTATCTACTGAGAATGTTATAATTTTAAGTAATTTTAAACAACATTATTTTAAGTTTGTGTATAGACGGAAAATAAAATATTGAACTAAATAACTTCTTAAATGTAGCATTATTATATATGCTGATGTAGTTTATTATCTAAGAAGTATAGTGAATATTAGAAATGATTTTGATAAACATAAGCTCTTGATTTATAAGTATCACCTAATATTGTGCGTAGTTATTAACAGATATGGGTCACCAATCCTAACTTAACCTATTTGGATGTTAGACTTCCAGCCTGACAAAATTGTTGTGTGAATAATTTATGGATCTGATGCTGAGGTTATATTGCACACTGAATATAAAATGTAACTTTTGTTACAATGATATCACGGAATAATTGAGTGTGGGGTAACAGTTTAGGTGTCGGGATAATAAGGAATTACAGGAACTTGAATTAGACAATCACTTGTATCCTTGTACTGGATAATATTTAGTTACATATTTATTGATTTTTGTGAAGGAGATTCAGAAAAATTGAAAACAGTTTTATTTAATTTAGTATAAGATCAACTTGCTTATTGGTCAAATGCATGACTTAGCTTCATGGTTCACATGTTTGAAGTTATCTGTTTTGTTTCAGAAATTTGAAAATTATGATTAATTTTTAAAATGCAAATATGGCAATTAAGAAAGGAAGGAAGGAGTAGAGCAATACCCTAAGCTTACTTGGATCTTTTCCGTCACTGTATTTGCCCGCTGGATTTTTATACAAGAACGAAAGAATTCCTGACAATTGGTTTTAGCTGATCAAATTGAATTTCAAAGTGAATTGTTGAATATTGCTTTTAAAATAAGGCTGTTAGTGACGCATATTTAAAATAATAATGGCTGAAAGGAAAGGGAAATGGAAGAAAGATTATAAAACTAAATTGTAATGCTTTCATTTGCAAATTTACATTATACTAAATACTGTTTTTTTTGTGAGATGTCTTCATTTGATGCCACATTGTGTTTTCTTCATAATTTAATAGTGTTGTAAATTGAGTTGTTATTTACCCTTGTCTGTTACATTAGTCTTTGTATTATCTGGCATTTTCAATTATATGTCTGTCCTTAGGTTGGATAATTGGGACTTTACTGTACTTGGTTTTTTATTGCATCATAATTCTTCAGTTACGATGGGGAGTAGTCCATTTTCAGTTGATTTTCAAATTCAAATTGTAGTAGTGAAAAGGGTCAACATTGGACTTTTGTAGTGGAATATGTATCATACTGTCACTCTCTTTCATAAAGCAGTATAAGAATTGTTTCTAAAAAAGGACATTCTGTGGTCACATATGAAATTTACTATTGATTGTTTGAGTATTTGAAATGATGAAATATTTTGTCACATAACTTGGACACATTCTTTCACGCCCCTTCTCATATCTCAGTCCCATTTCTTTGCAGGGGAAAAAAACACTGATTTAAGACTAAGGCAAGTTAATTATTGGTAGTGTCTTTTTCTGTGATATATCATCATGGCTTGGCCCTCTGCAGTGATGTAATATCAGTGTTTGTGCAGGTATGGGCATGGAATTTGATAATCCATGGCAGTCGTTGTTACAGACATAGCATTTTAAATCACAAGTGTATGAAGGAAGAAAATTAAAATCTGTGCAACCTAGAAACCATTAACACAACACATCTTTTTTCTAAGTTACACTTTTCTGACACGTCCCATCTACTTGCCAGTGACAGCCTACTTTTGGCTGGCTGTTGCCACTCAATCCTGATAACAAATCTGTACTTGCTTTATGTTGTTAGGAAATGACTGTTCTGTAAAAGAGTTTTTGTCACTTGAAAGTTCTAACAACACACACATATACGTTAGATATTACATAATAAATTTTAATCTTTGCTTTCTGTTGAATGCATCAAGTGTAGTAAACGCTCACTTAAATGAATGGACCAACAGAGAATGCTCTTGATTTTGCAGTGTGAGTGATGGAGTTATGTACTGCATAGTATGCAAGAAAGAAGCGCGTCCATCCAGCATCTATTGCAGTGACTCATGCATTCTGAAACATGCTCAGGAGTCACTCAGCCTAATCAACAAAGAGAAGCATGTACCAGCTGGAACACTGGCTGCTGCACAAATGGGCCATAACCAACACCAGTTGTCAGCACCTCATGGACAGAATGAACAGCAGTTGCGGCAACATTTGGCAGCCTCTGGAAATGTAGCTGCTGGTGCTTCAGCACAGATTCCAAGGGCCAAACCTGATGCCCGAGTCATTGTATTTGAAAGAAAAACAGGAAGACTTTTGGCAGGTAAATTTGTATGTTTATGTTAATCTGAATTACTCCAAAAACACTTTCATTAAAATATGTGAGAAAGTTTCTCTTGCATCTTATTTTGGTCTTCTTATGATGGGCTACATGCATCACTGCTCCAGTTTCATTGTGACTTCCATTTGATCTACTAGTCAGGGCTCTAGAAATATGCTATCTATAGTTAAAGTTCTGGAATTGTCAATTTTTTAGGATAGATAGTAGAACCTGTTTTTATCATATGTTTATAAAATAAATTCTATTTACAAAGTTATTTCATAGTACAGAAATGGAATTAATAGAAGTAGGTAATAAGAATTGAAAGCTGTTGAAAAAATATTGTGTTTTTGTTATGAAATTATGGAAAACTCATGGTGCCTTTTGTTTGTACAGAACTTTATAAATTAAAATCTAAAACATGAATATATTCTACTACACATTTATAGGTTTTTATAAAATATATTTTTTCTATGATTATGTTAATGATCCATTAATATGAACAGATGTAATGAATATATGCTCACATTTTCAAAATAAATTCACTTCAGGTCAACAGGTGACTACTTTCAAACCCTATAAATGTAGTACTTGCTAACTATAGGAATTGTTTTGTCTCACAATGTTTCAGGTCCAAATGCTCCTACAGCAGGGAACTTGAAGACCTGGTTGAAAGATAATCCAACGTTTGAAGTTGTTCGGCCAGGAGTTTTGCCAACAACCAAGTTTTACAATCAGAAAGTAGCTACACAACAAAAGCAAGTTCAAAATACAAAATCACTTTATATGCAACCAAAGGTTGTTACAATTCAGTCCAAATCTGTCACCATCCATCCGAAACCTGCAGCAGGTGCAGTATCACCAACAAAGCCTCAGGTAGTTCCTTTAGTGAGTCGAGTCCATAAACCAGCAGTATTGACTCCAACTGTAATTACTGCACGAGAGGTATCTACAAAGAGTGTTGCAAAAGTTGGTCAGGGAGTGAAGTCCCCAACTGGAACTGCAAAGACTATAAACAAATCTACATCAAATGTTACAAATGTAGCACAGGGAGGGAAACCAGTGCAGACCCCTGCAATTTCCAAAGTTGCAGCAACTTCTACAGTTAAGGAAAATACGGTTGCTAAGAGTCAGACACCTGTAGTAGTAAAGAAAGTTGAGGTTAAACGCACTTCATCAACATCATCAACAGAAGCTCCAAGGAAGGAAGAGGAAAAACCTCCAGGTCCAGAACCAATCAGAATTAATGTCCGTAAAACGCTACAAGAACTTCTTCAGAGTCGAATACAAGAATGCACAGATCTTATTGTGGGAGAAGAGGATATTCAGAAAATAGCACTTAATATTGAGGAGGAAATGCACACATACTTCAGAGACACAGGAATCAAATACAAATCAAAATATAGGAGCCTTGTTTTTAATATTAAAGATCCTAAGAACTTGACTCTTTTTCGAAAGATTGCTGATAAGTCAGTGACTCCTTTTCAGTTGGTACGACTGTCTCCTGAAGAATTGGCTTCACAGGAGTTGGCCCAGTGGCGTGAAAGGGAGGCAAAGCATCAGTTAGAGATGATTAAAAAGAATGAACTAGATTTGATGGCTCTATCAAAGACATATGTAATGAAAACACACAAAGGTGAACAGGTAATAGAAACAGATGAGGGTGTGAAGACTGATGTTCCAGAGCTAGTAGATGCATCTGCAGTGCCAGATATAGTTTCTGCTCTGAACAATTCTGTGTCTTCGACAGTGGAAGATACAACCTTAGAAGAAGACAGAGAAAAGATCAAAGATAAAGGAAAAGAAGGCAAAGATAAGGAGAAAAGAAAGGAAAAAGATCGAAGTTCAAGAGATAGAGAAAAATTAAAACGTGATGAAAAAAAGAAGGGAAGTCGTGATAGGGAACGTTCTAAAGATAAGGATGGAACCAGGCATGAAAGTCGTCGAGACACCGGTCGAAGTGACCGAGATGGCAAGCGAAGTGGAGAACGGGGAAAGTCTAGTAGTAAGAATAAGCATCACCACCATCACCATGGTTCTTCTGAACGAGACAGGAACAGGAAGGAACGAAGAGATGATGAATTGAAGAAAGATGAAATGCGGCTTACAAAGGAAGATATAAAGAAAAGTATCAAAGGAGAAAGTAAGGTAAGGATTTTGTCATGTGAATTTTGCTAATTAAGCACTTGGAGGAAGTTTTAATGTAAATGTATTTTACCGTTAGGCCCTCTGTTCTGTACAAAATTACCAGATAGAAGCTTTCTTGTATGAAATTGCCCTTAATGTATTTATTTATTGCCACTGTGCAATATCCCTATGGTCCTTTTCTATAAAAGTAAATTACACAGTACATCAGACTTTGTCTTACCATCTTTTCTGTGTAAGATGAAGATGAATTTCTTGACTGATATTGTATAGTAATTTGCTGATAATTTCATTAACATGGCTTTCTTACTATATCTCGTAATGATGGTTTCGTGGGTGAAGTATACTGCAAACAGATTTCATGCTGTAATCCTTTTCACTTTTTTTTTGTTGTTGTTGCAAAAAGTGCATAAAATGAACAGTTACCATGGATGTCTTATTTGTGTGTGTGTATCAGCTAAATTATTTTGATTAAATCTGATATTGGAAAGGGGAGGGGGTGTCCTGCATTAAATATTTTTTAGGTGAATGTAATTTAAGTTCATATTGGCTCAATATAACCCCTATTTTGTATGTAACTTTAACTTTATATATATATATATATATATCCCTTCCAAAACAGTTTACCTATAACTTTTATTTAAACATTTTTTTGATGTGGTTAACATTTAATGATGTACAAGAAAAAATAATTTCCAACTTCACAGAGTGGTGTCTGAATGACAAATATCTTTGCAGCAATGCATTTGTATTTGCTGTAAGTGAACATGATTCTGAATAAGGTATTCAAAATTGCACAGAAATAAATTCAGAAAATGTATGTACTCTATTGGAGTATACGTTTTAGTTTCATTTCAATTTAGGTCACTTATAACTTGCATGCTACTCTTGTTTCTAGGTTGCAGTTGATAGCAGAATTGAACAAGGTGTGAAGAATGACATAAAGACAGAAAATGAAGACCAAATTAAAGTAGATTCTTTGGATCAGGTTAAGGTAGAAGAAGACAGTGATTTATCTGACAGAGAACCAAGTTCCACTGTGACAATCAAGACTCCAGACATCAATAACATTGATGATAGTTCAACTTTGGGAACTGTGGACATTGATAAGAGTGCAGGGGCATCTGCGACAGTATGGAAGGGTTTTGTCAATATGCCAGATGTAGCAAAGTTTTTTACCACAGTTCAGGTTGTGTCTGGGGATTCACAGAATCTGTGCAAAGATCTTCCTGACACAGTGGACATAGTTGGCAGGTATGTGTAATCATTTTATTTATAGCATGGTATTGTATTGGTCATATCTTCATGGTATAGAGTCTTCCTGAGCAGCTGATAATTTTTAAATTGGTTGAACAATTTTATGCTACTGTGAAATCCAAACTTTGGTGTAGAAGTAACATTTAATATTCAACATCATACAGTAGAAAAGCATCATTATCGATCCCAAAAATCAGACACTCCTCCCGTCGATGCTGAGGTTTCTCAAGTGAACCTTTCCCTTAACGTTTCTTAACCAGCATATCTGTACATGCCCCACCCATCTCACCTACTGTCTCAGTCATATTTATTTGCTTAACACCTTCCCTGTTAATGAATATATGTTTGTCAGTATGCAAGCTAATGAGCCAGTAATCACCCTGTTGTGAGTGTTAGACACTTGTACAGTTTTTCTTCCTCACACATTTCAGTTCAAAATATTGTATTTAAAATTAAAAGATTTTGATAATAAAATTTTGCATTGGCACTTATCAAACTTAACATGTGGAATTTTGAATAACTGAAATATCATAGTCTACATTCACTGCAGGTAACAAAAATGTTAGTGTATAGTAGTTTCAAGGTTGTGTTCACTAACCATATTTTTCTGATTTTTAACAGGATCATACCTGAAACAGTTTGGGACTATATCTCAAAAATGAAAAAGTCTGGAACCAAAGAAATATTAGTAATACGTTTGACAGCAGCAAATGATGAAGAGAAGATACCATACATCACACTTTACACATATCTTAATACCAGAAATCGCTTGGGAGTTGTTGGAAATGTTTCCAAATTGATTAAAGATTTCTATATTATGCCTCTTGCAAGCCATAATCCAGTACCACAAGTCTTACTGCCATTAGATGGACCTGGTTTTGAAGATTACAGACCACATTTGCTACTTGGAATACTAGTCAGAGCTCGACGAAAGAGACTTGCTCCAGAACTCACTTACATAGCCAAAGTGCCGAAACGCCCTCCACCTCTCCCGTCTGTGTTAGAGACTACAGAGAGAAGTTACACACCCCCACTTCCTGGTTCAGGGGATGATATTGGCAGTCTGACACCACCAAATCCCCCACCTAAGTTAGTAGCATCTGAGGGTTACACACCACCTCATTCACCAAAACGTGTGTTGTTTGGCGCAAAGAAGTTTCGTGCTAATACAGATCCAAGATTATCACGTAAACAAAACCAGGACACTGGGCATGATGGGAAAATTTTGGAGAAAAGAGATGAAGAGTTGATTCCTGGTGTCATTGTTCCTTCAGACACACCTAAATTCAATCTGAGTTCTATGGATGATGATGATGCACCATATAGCCCTGGTGGTGGAATGGATGAAGACATTGGAGAATCTAGTGAAGATAATCTGCTTGCTACACCAAAGAATCCTTCTGAACTTCAGAGGAAAATGGAGGAACTCAATCGAAAAATTGAAGAGCAGAAGCAGCAAATTCAGAGTATCAGTAGTGCTATTGTGGGAACTGATTCTGCTGTTGTATCTGCAGTTGGGGTAACTGGGGTGGAATCATTGCAGGTATGATTAAACTTCCATGCCATTACTTATAGTAGAATTAGGTTTCTTAGGTTTTCTGGTGTATTTCACTAAAATGTTAATAAGGTATTGAAACTTCAGTTTCCTTAAGACGCACGGTGGAATAAAGATGTGTTTAATGTTCATGTTAATTCTCTTGAAAATTGTAAATTTTACTTAAAGTTGTTGGGGTTAGGGACACACATACGAGACTCATAGACTTGATTATTCCATAAGTTTGACTATATAAATAAAGATGGTAGGTTAAATATGACACTTTTTTAAAAGATGTGGAGAACTCGTATATTCATAACAGTTTGTAATTTGTTCTTGATGACTATGGAGCTATTGTGAACATATGCTGGATGGTTATTGAAAAATTTTTGGTTGTTTGTTAGCTGCCAGATGAATTTCCAGGATGGAATGTTCACGTGGTTTTCCATTTAAATACTTGTTCTTTCCAGTTATGTTTCTTTATTCTTCTTCTGCTTCTTTCATGCCTTGGGTTCACATATTTTTCTTAGCACTTTTGTTTCTAATTAGTTTTTCTCATATGGTAAGATACTATCTCAGAACCATACAGGTACATAAATTATTTCTTTTGTTCTTCTGTAAGTTGTTGACTTGTTTAACTCAGTTACATTTCCAAAGAAAAAGAACAGAAAAATACAATAATGTATGTATTTGTGTATGCATGGTCATGGAGAGCACACATGTCCAATGTGTTTGCCCACTGGAATGCAAGGTCATAATGAAATGTGGACAGTGTCACATTATAATTTTCATTTTAAATTGAAGTATGAATGATGTTCCTTTTTTTACAGGCAAGTACAGTTATGCATGGCTACTTGATTGGCTCTGGAGATGAACCATGTGCCTCTGCATCTACTGCTAATGTGGACACTGAAGATGAAAATGAAGCTTACAGTCCATCTCGATCATTTACTCCCCCACCATCAGACTCAATTCCATTTATTGGAGCACCAAGTGATCCTACTACTACTGTACTTTCTGCTATACCATCTAACATATCTTTGCCTTCAAATCTTAGTGAAATTCTTGCCAGTATAAAGAGACGTGAATCAGATGGTTCTTCATTGACAACAGGTATTGGTAAGGGAATCAACCTTAAGGAAGATCCTATTGTTCAAAATTATGCCAGTGGAAGGTCATCAGATGACTTAAAATCAACAAAGTCAGAAAATGATGATCTAAATTATGTACCTCAAAAAGATGAAACATCTTCACCAGATCCAGGATCATATGCTTCAAGTTCAGTCTCTTCTCTAACCCAGTCTTCATTCACATCCAGTACTACAGCTACAAAAGCAAGTCTTCTGAATCCTGCTTCATCAGTAGTTCCAGCTCTGTTATCACTTTCAACACCTGTAGTCCATCCCCCATTAACAAAGACAGAAGCAAATCTTGCTAGAGACCCACGTCAAAAACAGACAGACATGATGAAACCAACAACCACTTTAAGCTCTTTGTCAGATGATGATTTGATTAAAAAAGCCATGGAGATGGAATTAGCAACAGCTGTAGCAGAAAAACAGAGTGCAATGATGAATTCTACACTTCAGCAGCCTCTTCCTCCAGGAGTAGACAGTTTCCCAGTGCCACCTGCATCAGCAGGACCACCATCACTGCAACCCCCTGTTAAACCCTCACATACTTCTGTGAAATCTCTTCCTTCTGGTCAGCCGCTACCTCCAGGTCTTGAAGATGAAGAATACCCATCTTACGCATCATCATATGCGCCCCCTCCCCCTTCCTCTCAGACTCCTACACCACCGCATGCAATACAGCCACTTGTACCACATCAGATACCACCTCAAACTGTCAACTACCCTGTCAGACATACTAATCCAGTGCCATACCACATGCAACCCCATCATTATAATCCCCCACCACCTTCAACATACAACATGGGGCCACCCTCTCATGTTGGAGCCACTCAAGGAAGCAGTTTCAGTTCTTCATATGTATCAGCTCCTCCTGTTCTGTATGGTGGAGGAAATGCAGGAAAAGCCACACCAAAACCTGTGGAAGATACTGTGTCAATGTTAGGAAACAAGCGCAAATATCATGAAATGGAAGATGACATCCCTGATTCTGAGAAACGAGAACCTTCTAATGGCGGGCAAAGAAGAGAACCATGGGATAAGAAGGTTCCAATTCCGATGCGAGGACGATTCAATCCACGTGGTGGCATGAGGGGTGGAGGGGGTAGATTTGGTGGTTGTGGTGGAGGTCCTCATTCACAAAGGGGCTACTTAAGGCCTCGTGGTGGAAGGAATGGGCCCCCACACCGGACAAGGTGGGGTCCACCAGCCTCAGATGATGATTTGAAGTCGTCTCGTTATGATGCTAATATTCGTTCTGAGTGGGACTCACATATTAAGGAGTTTGAGGAAAAGCAGCGGGAACGAACGAGAGAGATGAAACACAGAGAGAGGGAACGGAATAGGGACAGACCTGCTGCTAGCACCAGTAGGTCGTATGCTAGTGGGTCAAGAAGCAGTAAAAGTAGAAACAGTGATAAAGGTAGTGATGATTCTTCATAGATAGCAGTGAGTGTTTTAAAGATTGGAATGTAGTGCAAATATATGGTTGCCCATGGAAAATGTGCATCTCTGTTGACTGGTAGCCATGTGATAATGATGCCAGATTTTGTGCAGAAAGTGAGATTTGGGTTGACTGATCTCATAGTTCTTGTTGTTTAATAAGTGTTGGTATTTGGCTGTAAATATTAAGGGTAGGGCATTCTTCAAACAATGCTATTATAGAATTGTGCTTGCATATATATAACTGTTAATATCTTTCTATGAAGTATGCAGGACGTGATTCAATATATTTGTTGTGCCCTGAGATTGAATATGATAGTGATATAAACATTAGATTTAATATCCTGAACAGCACTGAAACTGAATGATTTTCAATACTTTGCAGGCTAAGTACATGTGAAAAATCATGTGATATAATCTTGTATAAAATGGTTTCCAGGCAGTTTGCATTACACTTTAAGTGAGGAAGTAGAACATGGACTCGATCTATTTGGTAATTTTACTTGTGTTGTAAATGACGTTAGAAGTGATAAACATCATGCCATTTTTTTCTTATCTTATTTCTGCCTACCAAGCATTTAGTTTGAGTTAGATTTTATTTTGCAGAAAATACAATGTGTTGATATGTATAGATATATGAATGAAAAACTAGTGAATAGATAATTATACAAAAACTTGAGTTTTTTGTTAAGTACAAACAGGTTTTTTTTATTGTCAAGAAATTTACAGTGTTCATGGTGCATTATCATCTGATTGTACATTCAGATCAGCAATGTCACTGTCTATAATTTTACCAATGTATTTAAATATTAATATACTATGTGTACCTGAACCAACTGCTAAGTACTGTTCTTCAAACACTGCCATTTTGTAAAACAGTTTAGCACAAAATTATCGCTAATTTCTTCCCATTTCTGTAGAAATTGTTTTATGGATATCTTATGATGATTTTAAATATTTGAAGGCTAGATATGGAAAGTATCAAATGACAGTATGCCACTTCTTTGTGGAGTGGCTTGCTGGTTGCCTCTTATACCTGTGGCTTCCATAAGGTTTTGAAGAAAAAACAGATTTTCTTAAGAAAACGAGAACGACCGTCTTTTTCTTACCCCTTGTGGTTTGAAGATGTGATTTTTCACCCTTTATTTTGCTAATATTTAATATATTCATATTATTACTCTGTTCTCTCTATCATCACAGTTATTTGCAGTACTGTCAGTAAATAATCATTCATTCAATTTCATGTAGAGAGAGCAGTCATATCACAGTCCTCCATCTTTGGCTTGACTTCACTTTAATTATGATGTTTTTGCATGTAATTAATACAGAACATACTGAAACTACCAAGATTCTGTGGTATATGCAAGAACTTGGTGATACAAAGCATATCCATTACCGACAATAATTTAATTTACAGAATGCAGGCAAGGAGGCTTGTTATGATAGTAATCTGAAGGGGTAGGACACAGTTATTAAGTAGGATTTGATCTTGAGCACATTTATTTATCACTGATCCTGTTATAATATTATAAATTTTCAACACTTTCAAATATGACACGGTTTATAAATCTTAAAAAATCTTGAGTAGTGAAACATCATAATTTCCTTTGCATAATACAGTATATTACAATAATTACATGACCAGAAATAATTTATGAAATTGAATCAAATAGCATTGATATTTATGTCTATATTTTGAAAATATGGCTGTTCCATACATGTTTTTCTTTTTTCATTTCTAACAGAAAAGTATTGTGTTATAAATAAATGTAAACGAAAATAGATGAAAATGATTAACCAAATTGCCAGAAAATAGGACCATGGAATTATAAACAAAGCACTGAACAAAGGCAGAATTTGTAGTCCACTGTCAAGCATTGCATGACATGCTGTCTCATGCAGGAAATGAACATTAGACCACAGAAGTTATGTGCTTTTTTAGGATGATGCCATAAAAAGAACTGCCTAGTAAAAAATCATGCTGGAAGGGACTACCATTTGGACTAAATTATACCTATCATCTCTTGATATTTTTTTATTTTAATTTTTTAGCTGGCTGAATACAAATTTGTGTTTTTAAATTTTATATTGTTGTTGTCATAATCAGTTGAACAGTATTATTATGGTCCATATTATCTTATTTTTTATGATCCCAGTGTAGAGTAATGACATCAGTTTACATTATTCCATCTCTAAAATTTATCTAATAACTGCTGTGCAGGTTGGTTATATTCTGTGCATTTAAAGTTCACATATTATAGTTTTTAACCCTTGCAGTCCATTAATGAATAAAATTTCACATTCTCTGAATCTGAGAAATGTAATTTTATTACATATAAATTTGTTGAGTGATGGCTTCACAAAATGATTGTGCTTTGTAGACTTGATAAGAAATTTACATTCATTTTAGATACGGGACCTTAGGTTTTTATTGGTTTGGTTCACAAGTAAATTTGTGGTTAAAGTTTAGAAATAAGAACAAATGTTTTGTTAAACGTTATTAATTCAGCATCTTAAAAAATAGTATTTAATTTGGAATAATTTGGTTTATTCTGCTCCTAGAATATTGTCAGAAAATAATGAATAGTTTGCAGATAACTAGAAAATGGTCATCAGTTCATGAGTGATTTAAAGAAAATTAAAATTAATTATTCAGTAGTTTTTATGTATAGCATACTGTTGAACCCTTACAAGGCGTGACACCTATATAATTTGAGTTCTTAACATCATTAAATAAAGTAATTTTTATAAGGAGACTGAATATCCTTCCACCTATAGTGTGACACCATCAAGATATGTTTATGGGGATTCTTACAGAAGTTTAACATACTTGATTGCTAGGCTGCCACTGTATGAAGGTCTTACCTAATTGAGGGGTACGGGTCTTTTGTATGCAGTTATTCAGCTATCAGTAATTTACCTTTGTGTTAAACCCAGAGGTTCATCAGCATTATCACAAAAGCCTGCTTGTGCACCCTGTCCTCTGCCCACAGATGTAAATATATTGTTAAATATTAATGGTGTTTTCATTAACTGCTTCCAAAAAAATCTTGTGTTGATGCTTGCAGTTAGGAATGAATTTATGATCGTAAAAGTACAAACAGGCAATGTCCATTTCAGTAGACTTCAGGTTGTCTTCCTTAGGTCCCACTTCTAATCTGTTGGGTTTTGTGGGGTACAAACTGAACATGGGTGAAATGATCATCAGTATTCTGCCTCTTCCCTTTCCTTCTGTTTTACTGTTTATTTCTCTTCCACTGACAAAATCAGTGATGAATACCTTGCAATTCACCCTACCAGTCAGATGATTGTTGTAATACAGCGCAGTATTATGTGGCCTGCTTAAGAACGTAAAGTGACATGTGGAACACTATTTTTATACTGAGTGTATGAAGTATATAATACATTATCAGTACATTATTTTCTGTGCTTTATTACTTTAAGTACTAATGCTTGTTGCATGTACAGTTGATCTTCCCATATTTTCTTCAGGCATCAAATATTTCTCTTCCCTCATAGGTTTACATTTCATAATCAGCTGAGATATTCTTTCTAACTTCCATCCTTTGTATGTGGTTTGCCCATTTCTTCCTACAACTATCTATAGCTCATTTCACTTGCTCTAAGTGTACTTCTATCTAACATTATCCAGGTGTCACTGCCATACAATGAACTTGGTACTGACATGACTATAAAATTTTAATATTGTATTCATCCTTCATTACTTCCCAAATTTTGTGCTGTATGTTTTTAAATCTTTCAAATATGGTGCAATTTACTGTGTCCTCTGAAAAGCCATTACTTGACTTTTATGTTCTGATATTTCTCTTAGTTTATAGAGCTAATGTACAGCTTTCTGCAGACATATTTACTGTTTATTTTCTCTGAGCAGTATATTCATGTTATACCTGTCCCTTTTCTTTATCACCACACTATGAAGGCATGAAGTAATGGGTAATGCGCTACACTGAGGTGAGTGGTCGGTTTCGCTCGGTTACCAATTGGACAAGAGGCTGGTGGATCCCAGAACCAGTCTGAATGTGATGGCAAAGGTAAAAATCCTATTCATGTTGAGAACTGAATTCTGATTGTCCAGTTTGCAAAAACCCACTCAGCTATTTGGATCATAGCAGGACACACATGAGGTAAATGAATATGATGATTGATGTTGACGCATGACTTGTAGATAGATGATGTTTCAGAGGAATTTACTGCTTCTGTCTTCAGCTCTAAGATGGCAGCATTAAGTTCTGAAAAATTGATATCTGCCTAAAAGTCCATAGGAGATTAAAACCTAGAAGACCAACATTGACATCTTCACCACCATGACAATCTCAGATCATAAATGAAAATGGTTTTATGGATGGTGTAAATGCAAACTGCCATTGCATCATCTACTTCCTTGTGTTCGTACGAGCAGTCTGAAATCCAGTTACACATGGTCTTATTCCATTTATGGAATCTGATCTATAAAAGAAAACTACTTTGGTTGTATTTCAATATTTTTCACACTGCTGTCCACTGCACATAATAAAGAGCATTAATTATGATTTTTCAGCTGTTTGTGCATTGTAAAGCAGTCATTGCAGAAGCTGTAATTGCAGATGAGGAAACTACTGTTAATGTGTTTAGGAGTTAGGGGAGTAAAGGAATAAGAGTTATTATTCTATTAGTGACAAGATCCTGATCTGAAGATAGTAATGAATTCCCAGAAATTGATGTCATCATGTAATTCTTCCAATAATATAGTTAATTCTGTATAAAGTTACTGAAAGAGGGGAAACCTGATAATGTAAGTATGTGTATATGAATATTTCTGAGAAAAGGAAATGAATTCCCTTCTTGGAGCATGAATATAATATTCCTTATAAAGTAAATTTGAGATTTTTAAAATGGTATATGTACTTACTATGTATGTACTAAAGGAAACTTGTATTGGGAAACGTGCTGTCTAATCAATACATATTTTGATTCAGTATAATTGGTCTCATTCCTAATCTGTTTTACAAGTATTTTTTGTAAATAACTACATTTTACATAGGGACAGAAAATAATTCTTATATTAATATTATATTTTTCTGTGTGCTTAATCTGGAGTCCAATAAAGTTTGTCAACAGCACAAATTGTTGATGAAATTAATTAATTTCAATAAAACTGCCACCAAATAAGTGTAAAACCTTTCCATTTGTTATTTATATTATTTGATCCACCTTAGAGAATTAGCTTGTTTAACATGCAGATCAATTATTTAATTTTCGTTGAACTTTAACCATTATAATTCTTGCATCACAGTTTCTGTGCAGTCCAGCTGGTCTTGTGTCACACTAGGAAATGGCTAAACCATTAAAACCCAGAATTAGAGTCTGTCCAGCAGCCCTACAGTAGGATGTTTAAATCCCCCATTCTCACTCAGTAAATGTTCATAAGCTGAATAGTTACCACAAACCAAAAATAGCAAAGCCTCATACACGGTGATAAGCCACATTTAAATTTTTGAAGACGCTTTTTGTCATCAGAGACCAACATAACAGTCTGTCCTGATGGAGACTGTCTCTGAAATGTCAGTCTGTATTGTATTGATGTGACAAAAATCTAAATATTACATTCAGTATTAAAAAACCATTGTGCTAGCAACAACAATTTTTGGTTGGTTGCAGGACTTTTCATTTGCTTAATCATTTGGATCAGTTGTACAACACAGTGCATATATTTGTATTTCAGAAGTGAAATAAAATTTTAGGACATAACACAAGTGTTCCATAAACTCTTCTAGAAAAATATTATGTTCCACTTCAATTCCAAGTGCAGGGTTTTTATTTGAAGTGGTATTAGTTATAATCAGACTTGTGAAGATGGCTGTTTTCTGGATTGTAGCACCATATAGTCTGATAGAAGTTTACCAATATTTCAGAGGTTCTTGCTGCATTGAAATGTTGGTAAACTTCTACCAGACTACATGGCACTACAATCCAGTAGATAGCCATCTTTGGACTTATCGCCGTGAAAACTCAAATCCTACAAATAAATTTGTGATCTAAAATTCTGCACTCTGTATTACTGTATTAAATATCATAAACAGTCAACTGTGAGAGCTAAAGGTTTTTGAATTTTCTCTTTCATGAAATTGTAAAACAGATATTAATGTGAATATGAATATATGTTTTAAGTGGCTTGAGCTGTGTTTATAACCAAAGCTCTTTTACTGGTGTAATATTGGCACTGTATGTGATACAACTAAGAAATAAAAACAAAATGTTTTTCATAAAAAAATGCTGAAAAAGACTTGACATCAAGAAACTATATAGTTGAGTTTATTTTAAGACATTAAATTCAACAAAAAAATTTTACTTACCAGAAAAAAATATTAATCAATACTTTTAATTCACATTGTAACATTTTAATACTGGGACCATTATAGTTTGAAAAATATAATAAACTGTGCTTGAAGAGTGGAAAGTTGAAATTGAACTATGGCAGTGTTATTAAATAAATGGGTAAGGACATGCTGGATTGTGATTGTTTAAGGCAGCATGGTCCAACTGCCTGCGAAAGTATTTGTTATTTTTTACTAGTTGGTACATCCAATTTATTAAAAATAATTGTTGCAGGAGCAAATTTAAAATAATATACAAGTCTGTAGTAGTTTGTGCACATTTAAATAAAATTTATATTTCAGCATATGCAATGGTAATTTGTCATTTCTGAATAAGTATTATTAAAGATAACGACAATGCAAAAATAGTGACAGTAGGGGTTTCTTGGCCCTTGGGTCCAACAGGAAAACTATTCTGGCCTGAGCGAGGAAAAAAGTTGGACCATCCTGGTTTAAGGGACTGCATCTTCACTAGAATGAAAAGCTGTATGTTTTGTTGTGTGACATAATGTGAATAAGGTTTTGTATTAGTTCATTTTGCTTTCTTCTGGATTATACTGTATAGTATTTTCATCATTTCAGACATTAAACTCTCAACTCTCAGTTTTTTTGGTGAATACTTTTTGTAGCTTTTCCAGAATAATGTTTAAGGAGGCATAAAAATTCAAGCAGTGAAAAGATTATCAACATGTTATGCTGAACATAATGATTGGCAGTAATCAAATTAAAATAGCAGCCAAGTACTGGGTTAGCCATAAATTCACTTTTACATGGAGGTTCTTCTCTGTTCCTGATTCTATCCATTATGTGTAGAATCTTTACATTTAAATTTGATGGAAGCATTTTATACAAGATTATGTGTGGTTAATATTCTGTATGGGAATACTATTTTCTCTGCTCATCAAACATATATTTAGACATTTATATATAAAATTACAGACAAGTAACTGTGTTACTGGATTCAGCATCCAGTCTACTTTCAAATCATTCTCAGTGGATGTTTGAATATAATCATATAAGTAGAATTTTTCTGTACAGTCATATGTTATTCTCAGCCATGAAGATTGTGACAATTTTATATATTATAATGATATTTGTTTTATCAATATATGACAATGTATTTAACATGGAATTTTGCCAATCACAAAATTATAGCAACATAAAATTATAAAAATAGTTTTGTTGCATAAAAGAGAATGTCTTTAGAATCATTCATTAAAAGATGTCATTATGCATCAAGTGACAATTTAATGCAAATACAAATGAAGTTAAATGTGAACTAGACATTCTGTGGATAGCCAGATGTCTGGCTGTGTGTATTGACAGTATGATTCATATTGTGTCTTTAAGCATGCATGAATTTGCACTGTCATCATCCATAGATGATGGTTAGTATAAACATTTTAACAAAAGAAATATTAAGACAGTTTGTGTAATGTAGATTCAATATAGGTGTTGAATTCTTTATTTTGCATGTCTACTATTTTTATACCATAACACTGGTGACATCTAAAATGTCAAGCAATAAATTTACTCCATTCATATAGTGTAAGGCAGTGGAATGATTTGGTTCTTGAACATGTTTTCCAGTAGTGCATGTTCACATCATAAAAAGTATTAAGCTACTATGTATTGAGTATAAAATATTTTACTCTTATATTATGCTGGTATAATTTGTGCATTTGACACTCACGTTAAATGATCTCTTAAACACTGTTTTTCGATGTACTATACAGCTGCTGACATATTTAGAAGCTTCTACACATAACAATCATTTATATAATATTATGTAATAAATTTACTCCTGCATAAGCAAAGGCAGTTTATGACTGAAGTTTTTGTAATTGTGTTGATATGTGAAGCACAAAGGCATTGAAATGGGGAGAAGTCAGTGTAGTCCGTATACTACCATTGTAGTAGTTTATGTCCTAATGATGGAGTCAGTAAGAACTTCTGAAATGTCAGTCATTTTCTACCAGACAGTACAGCACAATATCACAGAAGTCAGTCATCTTCAGAGTTGTAAAATTAACTTTCTGTTTTGCTGCAGTTTGAACCTGACCACTCACCCCTTATCTAGTGTTGAGGTTAAGAATGAGTAGGAGCCATACTTACTCTCCCCCAAGTGCCTACAAGCCATATAGTGGGACATCTTTGTTTTTACTTTCTGTGTTATGTGGGGGGGCTGGTGCGCGCTGTGTGTGATGGTTTGAGCGAATTCGATGTTAGTCAATGTTAGCTACTGACCTATTGGTATTGTCTGCTACCATGGTCTAATGCACACTGTTACCGCCAGATCATTATTAAAGTGGTTTCACTGCAGTTGCCGATAGATCATCATCTGTGGCAATACAACCTAGTGTGGGTCTTGGCCTCCCCATTTTGGAGGTTACTTAATCGGTTTTCCTTGGACGAGTAATAAGCCCGTCGCAAGGCAAAAGTAAAGTTGTCCCACTATACGCCATGTAGGCACTTGGGGGGGGAGGAAAGTGTAGCTTCTACTCATTCTTAACCTCGGCACTAGATGGGGGTGGGTGGTCAGCGTTGTCAATAGATAGCAGCACAATATGTAACGTCATACTCCACATGCGTTGCCAACGTTTGGCATTGAGATAGCTATGTGGTGGTAGCATGGTTTCTTGGTATTGTCTGTGGTGCACAATAAAAATGCAATTTTTGTCCGTCTTTAATATTCTTAATACTTCTTTGTGACTGCTATAGTGTACTTTATTAGACATAAGAATTTAATAATATTTCAAAATAAAAAACCCCAGACGTACTGATGACATTTTTTAATTTTTCGCACGATAAAATGTTTTAATGTTTATTTCGCCGATGTTGGTATAAGTTTGAATATCAGTGATGTTTGCTGATGGTTGGAAGTCGACGTGTCCCGGCATCTGATTTGCTTAACAAAAAATGAAAATAGGTATGTAATGTTTCCTAAGATCCCTTGTTTGATAAAAGGATATCAGTGATAGAATGTACAAATTTGTTATAGATTTGAACTTTCTGACATTTAGTCTAGTATTTAACTTCTACTCTTGAAGAATATGCCGATTATAGGAATTGGTTAGATAATGCGAATATTTCAGTTTTTTCAGTTGGAGTATCGTTTGTGGTGCTGATTGGAGCACTGGCATGTGTCAGTGATGGTGCTACGACGACAGCGTCGTACTTGTCAGCTTCAGATAGGATCCGATTAAAACAAGTTCTAAGTGTTGGTTGGGATCTTACGGATCTACCTTCTGTCCATTATGCCGTGTTAGGTTATAAACTTCTGGGAGAAGCAGTACCAAAACCACAGGTTAGATCTCTGAATATAAATTGAGGTATTTTTTAAGTGGGTGGTTTTATATGACAGGAAATTTATTAATTTAACTACTAATAAGTAAATTGAAATACCCATAATGAATACTCGTTGAATTTATGTTCATTTTACTGCTGAGTTGGCTTCTTTGCTTCTCTTGAATTCCAGGAAGTATGTAAATTTCTCCTTGAAAATATTGGGAATGGTATTGGTACACCAGAGTTACTGTATTATGTGACCAATGCCTGGAAGTCTTTGGCATCTTGTGGAACCCTACCTGTTGCCAACATTGTCAAGGTTAGTGTGAAATGGTACATGAATGTTAATACTACTAAAAGTTTCTGGATTAATTGGGAGTTTTTGTTAAGCACAGTTTCAGATGTAGGGATATAGGACACAAAATGGTAATATCCCTTTTGATCTGTATCATCAAAGATCAAGGCATTCTCTTTACAGAATTTTTTTAGCTAATCCAGATTTGGTTGTGTTAATGCAGTTTGGTTTAATTTGATTTTGGAGTTTTTGAGGTTTGGATTTGAAGATGTTGATTCTTGTCTTCTCGATTGTGATGACGTCTTCTTGGTGGTTGCTAACATTTTGAAGGAATGTTGGTAACCCAGAATAACATGCTGTACATAATTTATGTTATTTGTGTTGGGTTTTGCAAGAATAATAAAACATTGTAATGTAGTTGCATGTTACTGAGGCTAAAATGAGTTGTCATGATTTTGTTTAGTGGTTCTAAAAATATTTTAATGTAAACTTGAGATTTATTGAAACTTGTTGGAGTTGAATAATATTTTTGTAGATCCTTGGAGAAGTGTTGGAACAGGAGACATCAACAGTGCCTGACCTGTTCTTTGCTGTTCAGGCCCTCAGTAATGTGGGGCAGAAGAAAGGTGAAGCTTCCAAGCTGATTAAAACTTTGCAAGGAGCTCTGAAAAAAGATGACAGTTTGCTCAAGTGCGTATTATATTTAATCTGACTTGTGTCATGTGTACTTAATTCTAGTCATGGCTGAGGCATTTTATGTTCTGATTGGTTTTGGTTTATTTTCCCCATCACTCAACCCAGACGTCTTCATAGTACAAAAGTATGAACTAATAAACTACAGTTTACTAGTATAAGTTCTTATAGTGTTCTCTTCCCTGGAGAAAAACTTTGCACTTGTAAATTTTATGAATAATTACAAATGACATAATTGGATTGTAAGTGATCATCAATTCAGCAAGGGGGTGACATTTTCCACTTTCACAAGACTCTGCCCATTGTTTGTTTTTTGGTTGATTGGCTGTTATGTGTGAGGGAGAGGATTGGAAGTTGGAGACATGATAATCTGAAAACACTGGCTGCTGGCATGATGGAGTGCTGGAAGCAGTGGCTGATCAAACCATAGAATGCTGGAAACACAGAACACAGGGAATCTGTACTGCTGTGAACTTGAAATACTGGAAATGTGGAAGATTTTCTGCTGTGTTATGATTGTGTGCCAAGTGTGATATCTTTGGTCCTTACACATTTTGACATCTCTTCTTGTAGTTGTATAGAAATAACAGGTGACACGGTGTTTCTTTCAAAAAGCATATCAAAGAATCTTTTCAAGCATGAATGTATCCATGCACAACACATAATGAAATCACTCCATCTGTCCGTCTGTACACGTGAAACAACATGAGAGTGTCTGAATTAATTTTCACAAAATTGTATGCTGAAGAGTTTTACTAAAATTTGTTGACACACTCTAGTTTTGGTCAGAGTCAGACAACAATATTAGGCACTTTACATGAAGACCTACATGTATTTGTTCTGAATTGACTGGGTGGGAAATTCCCCAGGCATAGATTTCCATGTCTATTCATAAAAATGCCAATGGTCATTTCTGGCAAACATAACAGAATTGTTATGCTTTGAATACAGTTCATAACATTTTTATTTTCACCCAGATTAATTTGTTACCAGTAGAAGGGAGGTTGAGAATAGAAAGTATGGAAAAGGGTTAATCATCCAGCCATTTCTCATTTGGCACAAAATAGTGTCTGCACTTGAAACAGCATGCTTAACATGACTTTTAAATTTACAATTTTTAATTGTTGTGTGAATTCTCATTTGATATTAATACCCACTGCACTTGATAAAGCATATCTAAATAACCTGCAAATGAACTCCCAATTTACATTTTTTAATAATTACTCATTTGGCACTACAGCATATGTAAATAATTCATGAATTAATCAGTCACCTATAATTACTATGTGGTCTGGTTATCCTTTTATGTTTTTGTCAGTTTTCTCAGTCCCTTGACAGAATGTGGCATTATCTTCAAACAAATATAGACTCCTTCGCTTCTTCTCAAGTCACCATTTTTAATCGTCCTGCCATTTCTTATTCCATTCTTTATAACATCTCTAGTTCACATTGGGTTGTAAAGTATAAAAACATGAAGTCAACAACACAAATGTTAGAGGATGAATGTTCTAATCTTTTGTACTTCAAGAACCTTTAAGATTTGCAAACCATTTTTTTTAGCCTTGGATATTCATTTCACATTGCTGCTCAGTTGGGCACAGATGGTACATTTGCATTTGACCGCATTGAGGATGCCGTAGTACAAGCAGATGAAGTAGACAGCCGATTCTTGCAGTTTGAAGGAGGACTCAGTATCACAGGTATATACTTGACACTTTAATGGTTGTAAAGGCAGTTTTCATTGA
>NW_019065820.1:60941-73080 GCF_000696155.1 Zootermopsis nevadensis
CAGCTTTTATGTTTCCAGTTAAATTATTCCTTGATAGTTGTTAATAGTTCATTGTATAGAAAGATGACTTGTTAGCCATCATTACAAATTATTATTTAATTAAATTAAACAGAAAAAGTGTAAACGAAATTTAAAAGTGACACGTTTCTTCACTCTCAGAGTCTTGATGTGGTTAAGAGAATGGTGAAATTTAAAAGTGACAAGTTTCTTCACTCCCAGAGTCTTGATGTGGTTAAGAGAATGGGTCTGTTTAAACAAAGGAAAATGTAAATCACATTTTCCTGTGTTGGTGTTCACTTTTCCTTGTCTGACTTTAAATATGTTTTTGTTTTATTAAGCCTAAGATTTAGAAGAAACATTTGAAAGTTGATGCTGTTAATTCCATAAGACTTTCACTTGTATTAGAATTATAATCCTCCTGCAGAACAACTCCAGGATAACAGAACATTAGTTATTTATCTAACTTAAACTGCAAATAAATTAAAGTTTTTAGATGCTTACTCTTTGGTTTGTAGTTTTAAGTGGAGTGGTATGTTGATTTCGCAGCATTGCTAGTGAGTGGAGCATACAAATTGGCTGACACAGTGAAGAAGCCTCCACCAATAACTGGTGATCAGGCTGTGAAGTTTGCTAACTATTTTCTCAGTCGCCGTTCTGTGCAGACAGCCAAAGGAGCTTACAGCCTATTGGAAGTTGTCAATACACTTACAAACAACAAGGTATTATCTGTTTTATGCAGCAGAATTTATTACAGTTGTTGCAGTTATTCAAAAGAGGAATTGTTACTAGAGCCAGAGTTTTCTAAAAGTCATTATGCAGCAGATATGTACATGATATCAAATATGTTTTATTAAGATCTTCAACTTTTATTTACAACATTTTTAAAAATGAGATTTAATGTTCTCAGTGGTGGTGAAGATGTTGATGTCGGTGTTTTGGATTTAACGCCTTGTGAACTTGTAGGTAGATACCAGCCATGATATCTACCCACAAGCCCACACAGCATTACAACCCAGAAGACTAACATTGATATTTTTCAGTATATTACATATTTAATGAAGTGAAGTGGAGCACTGGAAACATTATGTAAGCTTGTAAGGCATGCATCTTGAAGTGATTCACTGAATCTATAATGTTGATAATAAAATGCCATTGTATAAGTCTTAAACTATATTTCTACTTAGTTTCTCTGTAGGGTGAGGTACATCCCATATTGTGTATTGTAGGATGAGTTTTTTATCCAGTGTTCATAGAAGTCAGTGTATTGGTCTTTCAACCCTGTGTTTCATGGCTGATTGCTTGGTGTTTGCCGTTTGTTCCTCCCAGATGCTGGTTTTATCTGTTTTTAGTGATGAGCATGTGGGAAGCCACAGATTTAAAAGTGATGATATAGAAACAGCCTTGAAGTGATGGTTGAAAGAACAGGAGACTGACATATATAGACATGGGATGGGATACAGTACGCTAGGTATCTGAGCTTTCACAGAGACTATGTGCAAAAGTAGTTAGTTTATTGTCTCTTAGTGATGTATTATCCGTATCAAAGATTCACTGAGTCGCTTCCCCGGGACATGAGTGTTGTAAACTTCCTTTCTGAATCATTCATATGTGTCCCTCAAGAACTGGTGCTTATATTTTGAGGTTTCTTTTCATCTTTTGTCAGTTTTTTTAGTTAATTACATTTGTTGACTGAATTTTTTAAAGTATGTGTTACGTTTTATATATATATATATATTCACACACACATACACATACACTTGTAAGTGAATAGTTTTAAGCTTTCTTTTGGGACTGTATACTGTTTGGCTTGCAGTTTCACCTGCCAGTGGCCATCACCCTTGCCAGCCAGGCAGCTGTATCACTGGAACAGCCCCGTGTTTCGGTGCGTGTCAGTGACCTCTTGGGTAAACCTCTGAGTGCTGATCCACTGACTGTGACTGCAGAGAGTGCCACCAGGGTTGGGGATGAAGTTGTAGTTCTTTCCAAGAAGAAGTTTGAGCCGACTTCTGGTGACAGGTAAGTTACTTCATATTATGTGTGAGGGTGGTTTATGAGAAACTTGTCTGGGATCTGTTACATATTACCTATTTAGCTCACTCAGACCAAAGCAATGCCTGAACCTACCAATGAATTTCCACTGGTTGATAGCCCTCTGTGCCTAAAAACTGAATTACAGCACACTGATCTTGTTTGGATGGTTGTGGAATGTGGTACACTATATTTTCTAGACTGCCAGATGCCACTTTGATTAATAGTTACTTTGATGCTTGTCATGCAACTAGCTGATGCCCAGTTTTACAATTGAAATTGTGAGATTGCATGATACAGTACTTGTGACTGGCATACTCCAAGCAGGTTGCTATTGAACTACCATCATATATCATCTGAAATAATAAACTTCTGTTTCACCATCTGTTTCGTAAATATTTTACCAATTTTCAGATTTAGGATACTTTTGTATAAAATGTAAATAACAAGAAGAAGACTATGCAATTTTTACAATTGCTTTTGCATTAACAATTATAGGTGAAGTAGTGTAAAACTGTTTTGAATAGTATCATCTTGTTTATAGGACTGTGTACTCTGTGAACATCATGGAGACAAAACCAGAACGAGGTTTATACAAGCTCTCAGTAAGTGCTGCATTGGCCAAACCAGATCCAAGACTTGTTGGTAATGTAGGTGCATCTCTAACTGTGAAGGTTATGTGTGCCATTGGTGTGGAGAATGTGGAGGTTGGGACAGTTGATGCTGATCAGACCACACAAGCTAAACTAGCTAAGTGAGTGTTCATATTTCTGTCAGTTAATGCTTTGTTTGACAGTTATGCTACTACTGTTTGTCCCATTTTGCCAGATGCTGGAGGACTTCCTACAATCCTAACTTAAAAATAACCACCAAAAAAGCTAGCTGCTTTATTCATAAGAACTTCTCACTGCTTAAGAGGTCAAGATTTCTAACTTTAGCTGTCATCTGTGAATGTCTCCTTTTTATAATGAAGTGATGTTAAATCACATTCATCTGTTTCTTGTACAGCTGCTTTGCATATGACTCAGACAGATTTATTTGTTGTTTATGTGTTTGTCTTCATTGTAGTATTGTATGAGCAAGGTCAAAATTTGAAAATGAATTTTGACACACGAGTTGCTGTCTTAACCCAATTTTTATATTCATCTTCATCTTCCTACCAAGGATTGGGCCCTTGGCCTGTTCAAGACAGTTGCTCAAGGAAACTTGTCTTATTAGTCTTTTAGTTCCTTTGGGTAGCAGGTGACAAGCCTGCTGCCTCCACACTATTTCTACTCATTCCTGATTTGTCTGCTAGAGCTCTCTAGTAGCAAATCACAAGCGACATGGGTGAGAAATGGCCGCTGAATTTTGCTTATGAAACATCTCATTCATGCTTGTAAGGTTCGTTTACATGCTGTAAATCTACAGCATGGGACTGCCGATTTTACTTCCTCTCCTAAGGAAGTCGTGCTACAGATTTTTGTATGTTCATCTAATGACAGCCCATTCCTCTGCAAAATGGATAATAACCTTGCTCAGAGAATTAGAAAAGTTTGTGTACAGAAAGGTAGGAATATTATTGATGGTAAAATGTCTGAAATAATGGCTAATTCTGATTCAGTTCAGTATGAAGATGCAGGTGATGAAATTACAGGCTCTACTTAGTTACCTGCATGAGGGTGGGGGTGAGAGAGGAATATAAACATTGTTTCAGTAAATGGACCTTCATTTTCTTATCTACCATAAATAAATATAATTTAAGGCTTATTGCCTAGGTATATTTCATCAGTTTTTTAACAGTGAAATATCTGAACTAAGTCAAACAGAAACATACACAGAACAGTAATTTAATGGGTGGGGAGGGGGGGACACGGTTTCTTTTATAACTTTGTCTAGAATTATTTTGTTTTATATTGGCAAATGGACAGGTTTGTCTAAAACCATAACTTGTTCTTGCACAGTTGAGGGAAATCACTTTACTCTGTGTGCTAGGCTTGCATGTGGCAATCATATTTGAAACTGTTTCATTTGTGCAGGGTTGCTTACCCAAATAAGCTTCCAGTCTCAGTGGAAGCAGATTCCCTTCAGAAGTTGATTATGAAGTTTTCCCTTAAGGACAAGAGCACAGGGAAACTGATGACTGTTCACCAGGCATTTGTGAAACTTCAGAACCTAAATACCAATCAGGAGATAATCTTTGTTGCAGAACATGACTCCACAAAAATGTACAAATTTGATATTGTAAGTAATGTACAGGGAATATGTAAGTATGTTATTTATTAATTTTTAGCCTACTTTCCTTGTTTCAAAGAAGTGATAGGGATATGGTATTATGTGAGGTTTTAGGTTCTTATGTGGTAAAGATGTTGATGTTGGTCTTTAGGGTGGTAACATTTTGAACCTGAAAATAGAGACAGTATAGTTTATATTTACCTATAAGTATACAAGGCATTGCAGCCCAGAAAACGAACATTGATAGATAGGAAATTAGTTCTAGGCAAGTGTCCAGTATTACATAGTAATGACTAGTACTGTGGGTCTGGTCAAGATCAGATGTAGAATAATGATGATAGAGAATTTCAGGCTATGAGAAAGAGTTGAAGCATGCTGAAAGGTGGAAGAGAAGTGTATCCCAAAGAGTTAAGAATTGTAGTTTGTGGGATGAAAAGAATGTTGTGTGATCTGTGAATAGATGGATTGACCAAAGAGATTTTAATGGATATGGAAATTGGCACATCAGGGTAATTCACGAAGGTGATAATATTATACCATTTAGGTTGGTTGGTAAGTAAGTCATATTCTTGTAACTGAAGTTTTAATTTATTAGAGTTCCTGTTGTCTCTGTAGGATGTGGGAAGCAAAGCATCTGAATTTGGACACTTGTCTGGATTGTACTCCATGGAGCTAATTGTTGGTGATGCTGTACTTTCCAATTCCTTTTCATGGAAAGTTGCAGATGTCATTCTGAAATTTTCTGACAGTGTGCCAGCACCAAGTCCAGGAAAGGACCAATATTTGTATGCACCACAACCTGAGATTAAGGTTTGTATTTTTGAATTATCATTACATATTCTGCTGTATAGGAAGAATAGAGACTTGTTACCAATTAGAGCAAGAAGACTGGCCATTCAGAGTCAGTCACTAGGTAGTGAGGATGGAGCCCTGTCTGGGCCAATGGGAAACAAACAAAAAAGGCTGTTTTTAGGTCCATTGCTACCTAGGGTAAGATGAACTTTTATATTTTGACTTCTGTCACATTTGTGGCTATTACTGGTTACCTTTGTGGCTAATTGAAAGCTTGTGGGAGCTAGTTGCAGTCTGGTTTACTGGTGAATAAGGGACTTGTTTCATTGCAGCACTTGTTCCGAGAACCAGAACGGCGTCCTCCAGCTGTTGTGTCAAATTTGTTCACAGGTCTGGTTCTTGTGCCTCTTCTCCTGCTATTTATTTTGGTAAGTGTCTCAAACAAATGGTTATTTAATTATTTTTATTAAAGTTGTAGGGTTCTGAAGGAACATTAATAGTCTGTCTGTCAGTCCCCAGAATCTAGTTCAGACATCAATATTATAAAGACTAGATGACATTTTTATGTAACTTAGTGTGAATATTATACCACTGAATCATTTCCCGTCAGTTCCCTATAAACTATGTGATCTACAGTACCAACATGAAAACTTACAAGGCGAGTGGAGTGATAGTGCCATTGATTAGTCTGATGACTTATATCATGATAGATCTTTAAAATATTTTTCATTAAAATATTAGGAGAATGGAAAATAAGGTGGAAGCTGCACAAACTATTTTGGTGCAAGGATGATAGCTAATGAATCATTATAACTTTGAATTTTAAATTTGTATGGTGACATGTTCACAAGGCACTACAAATTATATGAGTCATTTTAAAGCCTGTACTGTCTACTCCTTCAAAACTCTAAATGCACTGTGCTAATGGCACATGCTTTTAACCCTTTGCGGTCCCTTTTAAATACCACTATGGCTCTTTCCTGGTCTATTTAAATACCACTAAGCTGTATAAATTCAACTACTGTTATGAACTGGTTTGATTTTTTTTATAACTTGCATAAAATTGAAGAAACTTTGCTATATTTGGTGAAAATATGTTCTGAAAGGATCACAGTTCCTCTTGTTTGGATACTGACTGTGTGAAATATTTTTCATGGACTGTACCACTGTCACTAGTGAGATGGGCAGTAAATGGTGCCTTTCTGCTTGCTGTCGTTCGGTAGAGAATAAAACGAGACCAAGTCGATAGATATGACTTTGGCGATGTCTAAACATCTTATATTACGTGCAAATATATGATGTATAAGCATTGGATTTCATAATTGTAGAGCTATGCTTCCTTTTGCACTGATTGTGTTTGAAAGTTCAAGACCAAGTTCAGCACCATGAATTTGAAAAAGAACGCAAAGTGTAAACGATGAAGTCACTACACATAAAGAATGTTTGATAAGAAGACGAATGAATATGCTTTTATCAGTGGTGGATTGCTCTATGCATCAAAAATAATTAAAAAAATATAATTTCCTACTAGGAAGATGGGATAATTGTTTTATAACTTTATAAGGTATAAATTATTTCTCTTGTAAGTAAATATGACAGCTACACACCCAATGGTATTCCTTCACTATATGATATATGGCAAAACACTTGGTGTGGAATCCTGGCTTCTTTGCACACATGTCAGAATAAAACTGTTTCTCTCCTGCCTCCTTTCACTGTTATAAGGGTCACAGAGTATTACAAGGAAAACTTGGATAGCACTAGTGCACAGATGAAGACTTCAGTGATATGTTGACACTGTTAGCCAGCATCACCTGACTCCAGATCATGTATAAATTTCTTAATAAAAATGTGGTGTACTCTGTCCGACATCAGACCGGAACTCGGATTTTTAAATGGCGGACTCTGTCCAACATAGGATTGTACATATTCCATACAACGTGTGCAATTCTATTGAATATCCTGATCAAGTGGTATCGTTCCTGCTTCAAATTTTTGACCCAGAGACTGGCTATCATGATGGTTTTTCATATTTTTTCTCAGTCCCTCTAGGCAAATGTCAGGATAGTACCTTAAATAAGGCCACAACCACTTCTGTCCACATCCTTTTTAATTTATTATTCACTATCATCTTTCAATTTTACAGTGTGTAGTCTGTTCTAGTAACAGCATCATTAAGGAAACCATAAATGAATAACAGATTTTTACTTTAAATCAGATTTTATTTATCTGTGTTTCTTATGTCCAGTTCAATTTAATGTTATATTTTATTTACACATACAGTGTATTGATGAATCTATTGGGCTTTGTTTCTGCACGTACATGGTGTAATGCTTTACCACTTCCATATATGTTGTGTTTAGGTAATGAGAAAGAAAACTTGTTTTCAGTGGGCCGTGCTGGGAGTTAATATCTCCAATTTTCCACTTTCCATCAGTGCTCTTGGATTTCACCTAGGACTAGGAGGTAAGAGAAATTGTTTACACATTTGATATAAACTACTGGCAAAAAAAGTTATATTAAATGCATACACATTCATTAAGTTTTCTAGAAACAGAAACATTGTATTGTTCTGTGACAAAAGGTTTTACTTTATTTGAAGGTTCAGTTGCAGTAATCATAAGTCAATAATCTCGGTATTAAATTCCCTCCATTAAAGCCTTTTTTAGCCCTTTTATGTTGAAACTTTTCTAAATAATATTTAGGAATTCAGTCTGTACTTCAAAGAGAACACAACACTTCACCATAACTGCTTAATGTTGTTTAAGGAAATAATCTCTGTTTATAGTGAGTATCACATGAAACACATAAATACAAAATGAAGACTTATTGGATGTTGAAGCAGGTGGTACAAATACTTACCTTTGGGCTTTAAAGGGTTAATTTTCAAATTCACAGTTATGTGGAGTAACCTCAGTGGGGGTTTCATATTATACATTACATTATATTATGTGCTAGTGATTTAACATGACTGATTACATAGTACAGGTTCTTTATAGAGAAGTGGATAGCTAGTTGAGAAGTTCCTGCTTTTATGAACACCAGGGTCTTATGTGTTCACAAAAGTTCACTGTTTTACCTGATCCCAGGTCACTTGAATTCTGTCTGCCTTCATACCCAGTTTCACTAAGATCTGTTGTTATCCCATGTAAGTGGGTCTCTTCACTTCTTCTATGGTGCATCAGCCCAAAGTCAAGCCTTGGTCTCCGCCCATGTGGGAGGTTTCTTTGTCTTTGAAGTGTGCATTTATGAGTGGTGAATGACAAGCCTACTGCCTCTGCACAATTTCTACTCAATCCTGATTTGTCTGCTAGGGCCATCTAGTAGTGAATCAGGAGAGACTTGGGTGAGAAATGGCCGCTGAATTTTGTTTACGAAACATCTCATTCATGCTCGTAAGGTTCTTTTACACGGATTTTTATCACCCTTAAAAAATCCATCGACCTTGGCCGGGTGGTCTCTTCACATGGCATCACTAATTTGTATTCATTGAGTTAATTATCTTATGAGAGAAAGTATAAAATGATGAAGTATTTTATATAATTTTCTCGATTTTCTAATTTATATCTCTCTCTTGATTTTATGTATTTCATCAGCACTTTGCTCTCTGAAAACCCTCTATCTAAGTGAGAGATGAAATTTTATATCGGTTTTGGTCTGCTGGCTTCTAACACCATGTGGACTTGTAGGTAGATATATCATTGTGAAAACCTGAAATTTTGCAAGTTTCTTTCCATACAACACAGACTGTTATGTGTTGCTCTCCTGTTTGCCTAACACAGTGATCCCTGGACTATGTTCTGCAGGACCCATAAGGTTTCATGAGGAATTACAAAGGTTTCCTTGCATAAACTTATTTACTCGCAAATTATGAATGCTATATACTGTATGTTAATTTCCAAAGTTTCCACAATCTTCCTCTTGTTATTTGTTTGAGTGCAGGTACTGGTATCTGTTTTTGATCTTTGCATTTTTAAAATTTGTTTTTGAGAAGTAGGTGTGAAAATTTGGATTGCATTCAGCTGGCTCAGGATAGGGTACAATAGGCAGGTATTGGTGAACACAGTGATGTGGTATACAGAATTACACAGCATATTCAGAAACTGTGTGCACGTCATTTCACTCTGACAGAAATACCTTTGCTATGTGTTCTTGCTCTGAATCTTAGCTCTTTCTGAGAATGTACTAAGATTTTTTTTTTCTCCAGGCATCTTTATACTGTTTGGAATATTTTGGCTACAGCTGAACATGTTCCAGACAATCAAGTACTTATTAGGAATTGGAGTCGTAACCTTCCTTTGTGGCAACAAGCTCCTTGCAAAGATTGCTAGTGATCGCAAGCGTCACTAGTTACTTTTTTCATGACTTTGTCTGTGTAAAGTTGAGTTATAAGTGGCATGAATGCAGGCACTTCAGAGAGAAGAATCAGGTGAAAGTTGGTTATATTATATCATGTTGGTCTCATTTGCATCAGTGAAAATTTCCCTCAGCTGTGTTTGGGTATAATATACAAAAAATTTGTGAAGATAATTTCAACAGTTACTGTAATACTCTGAAAGATATGTTACTCCTTAGTGACAGTTGCAGTAACTGTCTTATTGTTGAACTTCAACAGCGGTTTTCTGTTTCTCTGACTGGTGCACTAGCCAGAAAGAGTGCAGGATTTTTTTTTTTGCATTGTCTGTTTTGATTTCATTTACTTCTTGGTAGATGTCAGGAACTGATTACTATTGAAAGCTGACATGTTAGGCATCATAATATGCAAAAACATACATCAGCTAGTTGAATGGCACCAAGGAAAATTAGATTTAAGAGACAAAATTTGTTCTACTTGTTTGGGCACTATGGCAGCTAGAGAAATAGTTTTCTGTATATATGAGAGAGTGTAACACAAGATATCACTCTCTCAAGATGAGGACTGAAAATTTGATGAAAATTTACCCCTCAGATTACTTGTGTTTGTTTAAGAAGTGTGCATTGCCACCTCTGATGTTGCAAGGTGACCAGTAGGTGCAGATAGGAAGCCATCAAGCTATATATATGGGTATTTTTGTGTTGATACTTGCAAATTGAGTATAACTTACGACATTGTAACAGCCACTAGTAACCAATACAGTAGTTATGTTATATCTTTTGAAGCAGGGATGTATTTCTAATGTTATAATATGATTCGCAAGCTTCTCAAAAGTTATATGGAATTTTTTTTTTTAATTGTAGAAATGTTTGATAGTCTATTTATTATTTGCTTCAGTTTTGTTAATATCCACTCTATGTTCACATGCCTGAAGTGATACAGGAACAGGAACCATCTTTCTTACAATATGCAACAGTATATTGTACTGGCACTGCTTTCTATAAAACACACCAAGAGTTAAAACAATTCAAAAGCTGTTTCTTATTATTAGAGTAATGAGGGCTGAAATGAGGATGACATGTTATTTAAACCTAAGTTCTAAATTTCCTGTAATTTCATTGAGAGAAAATAAATATTAGCTTTGAAATTATATCCAAAAATAGCATTTCTACTGTGCACCCCCTCCCCACAAAGAAAGACATAAGAGCTATTTTGCCCCCCCCCTCCCCATTAAACGTATTTCCCTTATCACAGCACACTCGTATTTTAAGTTCAAATAAGTTTGAAACAATCTGTGTTATGCATAAGCATTTTGACTAAACCCTCCCTAAGAGATGCCTGCCACACTCGGTGAATGCCTCACCTTGTCTCTGCCAGACTCGGCCTCTGTCTCACCCGGTTGCTGCCTGCCTCGGTGTCTGCACTAACCGGCCTCTGCAGGACTCGGTCTCTGCCGCACCTGCGTTTCGCAGAGACGGCATGTCAGTGCAGCATTTTTTGATTTTTTGAAAATTGGGAAATTTTTCAAAATTCCCCCACCCGATGCCTTGCACAACCAGTCCCTCTCCTACTGTTTCTGATGTACTGTGCCTCTGACGAATGCGGTCTGTGCCTGACTCGGTCTCTGTATGACAGAGTAAGGCAGAGACCCTCACCGGCAGAGACCGAGTCCAGCAGAGGCCGTTTAGTGCAGACACCGAAGCAGGCAGCAACCGGGTGAGGCATTCACAGAGTTTGGCAGGCATCTCTTAGGGAGGGTTTAGAAGTGTTACTGAAATTGTCTGAAATGCGCACAAAATAAGAAATTTTTGAAAATTGCGAAAAAAATTTAATGTGAAATTTTTCAAATTTTTTGGTTTTCTGCGCTTTTTGGACAATTTGCAGCATCTTTTGATTTTTTGAAAATTTTGAAATTTTTCAACATTCCCCCAGCCGATGCCTGGCACAACCGGTCCCCCTCGTACTGTGTCTCTGACGAATGCGGTCTGTGCCTGACTCGGTCTCTGCAAGGACGGGTCTCTGTGTCACACGGCACTGACGTGCCATCTCTTCGTAACCCAGGTCCGGCAGACAACACGTAAGGCAGAGATCCTCACCGGCAGAGAGCGAGTCCTGTAGAGGCCGGTTAGTGCAGACACCGAGGCAGGCAGCAACCGGGTGAGACAGACGCCGAGTCCGGGAGAGACAGGGTGAGGCATTCACCGAGTTTCGCAGGCATCTCCTAAGGAGGGTTTAGAAAAGTTTCTGAAATTTTTCAAGATTTTCGAAAAATAAAAAAACGCTAGAAATTGTCTGAAAAGCGCACAAAACCAATTTTTTTGAAAATTTTGAAAAAAAAAATTTAATGTGAAATTATACAAATTTCTTTGGTTTTGTGCGCTTTTTGGACAATTTGCAGCATCATTTGATTTTTTGAAAATTTTGAATTTTTTCAAAAATCCCCCACCCGATGCCTTGCACAACCGGTCCCTCTCGTACTGTTTCTGATGTACTGTGTTACTGACGAATGCGGTCTGTGCCTGACTTGGTCTCTGCAAGGACAGATCCCTGTATGACACGGCACTCACGTCCCGTCTCTTCATAACCCAGGTGCGGCAGACAACACGTAAGGCAGAGACCGCTTAGTGCAGACACCGAGGCAGGCGGCAAGCGGGTGAGACAGACGCCGAGTCCGGGAGAGACAGGGTGAGGCATTCACCGAGTTTGGCAGGCATCCCTTAGGGAGGGTTTAGAAAAGTTTTTGAATTTTTC